>ML102198.1:0-21594 GCA_003697995.1 Taxidea taxus jeffersonii
GGGTGAGGCTCAGCCTCAGACTTTAGAGAAGGTATGGCCCAAGGGAGGGGTGAGTGGTGTTGGGTTTTAGACTCCAGCAGACCTGTATTCAGATCCCAGCTTCTGTCACTCACTAGCTGTGTTACGTGGGCAAATCACCAAATCTCTCTGGGCCTCAGCTTCCCTTAGGGCTGTTGTGAGGTTTACATGATGTAAATTGTACGAAGTACCTGGCACATACAAGTCCCTTTCTTTTTCTCTACTGAATAGTAACTACCTGTGTGACTCTGGGCATATCATGCCACTTCCCCAAACTTTAGCTTCTTGACAAAATGGGAGAAATAATGAACTGTCTCTTGTGCCCACCTCACAAGGTCAAGGTGAGGACAAGATGACACAAGGAGTACTTAACTGAAATGATGGGAGAAGTAATTGAAGTGTTGGTTGTATTGCTTCCATCTGAAATCATTGTTCTGAGTGCTCTGGTCATAGACTGGCTCTAATCCTGCTTGACCGTGTCCCTGAAAACCTAAGTGTTTGAAGAACAAGGCAATTACTCTGTGGTAATGGAGGCTTTTGGGGTGTTGTCATGTTCTGCATTTTGATCTCAGAGCTTGTTACACAGGCAGGGGCTTTGTGAAAATTCATTAAGCTCTACACTAATGACTAGTGCACTTTCTGTGTGCTGTATTTTATACAACAGTAAAAAATTTCCTTAAAAATACTTGTGTACCCTGTTGGTGGGAATGCAAGTTGGTGCAGCCACTTTGGAAAACAGTGTGGAGATTCCTTAAGAAATTAAAAATAGAGATACCCTAGGACCTTGCAATTGCACTACTGGGTATTTACCTCAAAAATACAGATGTTATGAAAAGAAAGGTCATGTATACTCCAATGTTCATAGCAGCAATGGCCCCAGTCACCAAACCGTGGAAAGAGCTAAGATGTCCTTCAACAGACAAATGGATAAAGAAGATATGGTCCATATATACAATGGAGTATTATGCCTCCATCAGAAAGCATGAAGACCCAACTTTTGTATCAGCATGGATGGGACTGGAGGAGATTATGTTGAGTGAAGTAAGTCAAGCAGAGAGAATTATCATATGGTTTCACTTATTTGTGGAGCATAAGGAATAACATGGAGGACATTAGGAGAAGAAAAGGAAAAGTGAATTGGGGGAAATTGGAAGGGGAGACAAACCATGAGAGACTGTGAACTCTGAGAAACAAACTGAGGGTTTTGGAGGGGAGGGAGGTGGGGGATGGGTGAGCCTGGTGGTGGGTATTAAGGTGGGCACATATTGCATGGAGCACTGGGTGTGGTGCATAAACAATGAATCTTGGAACACTGAAAAAAATATTTGTGTATGCTAATTGCATTTTTATTTCTTTAATTTTTTTTGCTGATTGTATTTTAAATGATACTAATAAATTGTTAAAATTATAAGGTAGGTTAAGGGTATTTGTTTAAAATGGAGAAATAATTCTTATTTTTTAGATACATGTTGATATATTTAGGGATGAAATGAATGGAATTTGATTTAAAATAAGAGTTGGGGAGAGGGTGAAGGGGTAAGAATATAGATGAATCTAGACTGGCCAGTGGTTGTTATCTGATGATGCCAGGAGACAGGTACATGTGAGTTCACTCTACTCCCTATTTTTGTATATTTTCAAAAATTTTCATAATAAAAATGTTTTTTTTAATATATTGAGGGATTTGTATACACCATGACAAGGTGGAATTTGTCCCAGGTATGCAAGGCTGGTTCAACACTCAAAAAAATCAATTAATATAGGGACGCCTGGGTAGCTCAGTTGGTTAAGCGGCTGCCTTTGGCTCAGGTCATGATCCTAGCGTCCTGGGATTGAGTCCCGCATCGGGCTCCTTGCTCAGCAGGGAGCCTGCTTCTCCCTCTGCCTCTGCCTGCCACTCTGTCTGCCTGTGCTTGCTCCTGCTCTCTCTCTCTGACAAATAAATAAATAAAATCTTTAAAAAAAAATCAATTAATATAATCCATCACATCAACACACCAAATTAGAAAAATCACATGATCCTATCAACAGATGTAGAAAAAACATGACAAAATCCAACACTCATTCATAATAAAACTCTCAGCAAAGTAGGACTAGAGGAAAACTTCCTCAACTCATTAAACACACTTTTATTCAACAAAGTACTGGAAGTCCTAGTCAGAGCAAATAGTTAAGAAAAAGAAATAAGAGTCATCCAAATCAGAAAGGAAGGAGTAAAATCTTCTCTGTTTGCAGATGACATTATATTACATACAAAAACTGCACAAAAAATTGTTAACACCAATAAATTCCATAAAGTTTCAGGATACCAAGTTAGTACCCAAAAATCAGCTGTGTTTCTACATGCTAACAATGAAACTTCAGAAAGAGCAATTAAGAAAACAATCCCATTTACAATAGCATCAGAAAGGGGCACCTGGGTGGCTCAGTGGGTTAAAGCCTCTGCCTTTGGCTCAGGTCATGATCCAGGGTCCTGGAATCGAGCCCCGCTTCAGGCTCTCTGCTCAGTGGGGAGCCTGCTTCCTCCTCTCTCTCTCTGCCTGCCTCTCTGACTACTTGTGATCTCTGTCTATCAAATAAATAAATAAAATCTTTAAAAAAACAAACAAAAAAACCCAATAGCATCAGAAAGAATGAAATCTTAGAAATAAATTTGACCAAGGAAGTGAAAGATCCGTGTACTAAAAAATATAAAACAGAAATGAAAAACGACTGAAGGCATGATAAAGGGAAAGATATTTTGTGTTCATGGATAGGAAGAATTAATATTGTTAAAATGTCCACACTACTCAAAGTGATCTGCAGATTTAATGCAATCCCTATCAAAGTTCCAGTGTCATTTTCCTCAGAAATCGAAAATAAACAATCCTAAAACTCATATGGAACCACAGAAAAAACCCTGAGTAACCAAAGTCATCTTGAGAAAGAACAAAAAAGTTGGAGGCATCACATTTCTTGGTGTCAAACTATATTACAAAGCTATTGTAATCAAAACAGTAAGGTATTTGCATTAAAAACAGACACATAGATCAATGGAACAGAATATCTCTTCGAGATAATGATTTTGTATCCTTTGGATATATACCCAGAAGTAGAACTGCTGGATCATATAGAAGTTCTATTATTAATTTCTTGAGGAATCTTGTTTTCCCGTAGTGGCTGTACCAGTTTACATTTCCACCAACAGTGTACAAGCGTTTCCTTTTCTCCACATCTTCACCAGCATTTATTGCTCCTGGTTTTTTTTTTTTAATTTAGATTCAATTAGCCAACATATAGAACATCATTAGTTTCAGATGCAGAGTTCAGTAGTTCATCAGGTGCTCATTACATCACATGCCCATTACCCAGTGGTCATTACATCATGTGCCCTTCTTAATGCTCATCATCCAGTTACCCCACCCTCCAGCAGCCCTCAGTTTCTTTCTCACAGTAAGAGTATTTCATGGTTTGTCTCCCTCTGATTTCTTCCCATTCCATTTTTTCCTCCCTTCCCCTATGATCCTCTGTGCTGTGCTGTTTCTGATATTCCTCATATGTAGCTCTCGTCTTTCTGTTGTTTTTTTTTTTTTCAAGATTTTATTTATTTGACAGACAGAGATCACAAATAGGCAGAGAGGCAGGCAGAGAGAGAGGGGGAAGCAGGCTCCCTGCCAAGCAGGGAGCCCGATTCGGGGCTCAATCCCAGGACCCTGGGATCATGACCTGAGCCGAAGGCTGAGGCTTTAACCCACTGAGCCACCCAGGTGCCCCTCGTCTTTTTGTTAATAGCCATCTTGACAGGTGTAAGGTAATAGATATCTAGTTGTGCGTTTTCACACACCACCCCCACCCCACCCCCTGGCAAAGGTAAGAATGTGAGTGAAAACTTAGAGTGAACCCTTTCATGATTTATGTGTATATCAACTCATCACATTTTATACATTAAATATACTATAATTTTATTTTTCAATTATACCTCAACAAAGCTAAAAAAAACTTTAAAAGGTTAAGAAAAAAATACAGTATGTGTGAATTACCTAAAACTGTTCTTGGCTCAAAAACATTAGTTACAAGAGGCATACAGTGTAGTGGTTGAAAACTTAAGCTTCACAGTTGGACTTCCTGGGGCCAGTTCTGGCTTTGTCATTTATAACTGTTGGACAAGATAGAGATTCTCTCTGGATGTTTCAGGTTAACATGAGACAGTATAGGCTGGGGATGTGAAGCCTTGGGATTTGAAAGATACCCCCTCTGGACTGGGCTGCTCTGCTTCACTCCTTGTATCATTAGAGCCCTGGCCAGAGGCAAGAGAAGCAGGGTGAAGGGGGGAAGGAAAAAGCTAGCATTAATTAAGACCCACTGTGTTCCATATTCATTCATCTATTCAATAAGAATCTAATAGAGTACTTACCATGTGCTAGGAGGCATCCTAGTTGCAAACAAGGTAGAAGACAGCCCTTAGGGGTTTATATTCTTATGGACAGTGTGTAAGTGAACAGATAAATAGGGTGATTTCAGATTGTGGTTACCCCTTGGAAGGGACTAGAACACCATCTCTAGTTTGGGTGGTCAGGGAAGGCCACCCCAAAGAGGTTGCCTCTGAGATCTGAAGGGTCATGAGGAGAAGCCAGCTCTGTGAAGATCTGGGGGAAGATCATTCCAGGCCCTGGCTTAGAACTTGCTTATATTATCTCATGTAATCTTCACAATAGCCTCAGATATAGTATCCCCTTTTGTAGATGAGAAAACTTGACGCCAAGAGGTCACTTGCGCGGAGAAAGTAGTGGAGACAAATTGAGCCCAGGTCATCAGAAACAAAGAAATTGCTTGGGTTGTATTTTCTGAGGAAAATAACAGTCCAGCATTTTAGCTCATAGAAATAAAAGATTAAACTGGCAATACTTGCAAATGATGTAGTCTTAAAAACAATTCTCTCCTATAAGGGTCTTTAGGGCAGATTTCCTCCTTTGCCTGAGCCGCTTCTCAGTCTGGAAATTCTTTCCTGCTTTTCTGTGCCCATCTGTACCCTCCCATCCCTCAGGGCCTAACTGCAGTTCCACTCCCCAGGAAAAATGCCAGGAGGACTCCAAGCCCAGGACACACCTTCCGGAGAGGGAAAGACTTTGTCCAGGTCACTCAGCTGCAAAGGGGTGTCAGAGCCAGAAGGACAGACATTGAGCAAGCCTGAGGAATACGTAGGGTGCTCTGAGAATGAGGATCCCAAGCTCCAGGGTGATCTAAAACCCAATGCAGCCACTCACCTGAGGCTGACAGAGAAAAGTGCTGAACAGAGATTCCAATCAGTCTTCCTTGTGACCCTCATGTCTCTCCCTTAGGGGCACTCCGAGCTGCTCTGTCCTGGTTCACTCTGGGGCCTAATGGGCAGCTGTGTTCTTCCTTCTGCAGGCCTTAGTTCCTGCTCCTCTCTCTCCCAGCTGCTGGGATTTCTTTCTGGGAGGAAGGAGTGTTGGTTTTTTTTTTTTTTTTCCAGAGATGACTCTATTCTTGTGGCCATAGATTACTCCTGACACCTAATTACTGTATATCATCATGCCATAAAATGATGATTGGAGGTGTCTCTGCCCCAAATTTGCGCTCATAAAATTCGTGTTCTTTTTGTTTTCCTCCTCTGCATTTGTCTGGGAGAAAAGACAGGCAAATTTATTCTAACTTTTCAGAGGAACTTTAAAGCACGGGAACAGAGGAGTTTAGAGGTGGGTGGTTTTAAAAATACCCTGCAGAGGTAGGAGGCCCCAGCCATGCTGATTTTGTGTGGCCTGGAGGGAAAACGAAGACCTTGGTGAAGACATTGACTGCTAACCTGAATTTCTCTGCCTTTGCTGGCCTGGCAAAAATCCCATCTCCATCCTTTTTTCCTTCCCCGTGCCCTGCCATCCTTACTGTCACACCCTCCCTCCCAGTTGGGTCTTTCTAAGGAAGCACTGGAATATGGTGGGCAAGATTCCCCTTTCAATGTAACCTTGACTTGACTTAACTCTCACCTCTGCCGTTGGCCAGTGCTGTGACCTTGGGTAAGCTGTATCTCCTCTGGAGTTTTGGTTCCATCACGTGTAAAACAGGGATTAACAAATACTACCTTTACCTGGCAAGGCTGCTATGAGGATTAAAAATAGAACAACCCTAAAGATAAAGTACCTACTGAGGGCTGGCACAAAAGAGAGGCTCAACAAATATTGCTCCTTTTTCTCCTCTCGAAAGTTCTCCTGCCCTGTAAGAGGGCCCGGAATTCCTAGAGTCACTCCTAACCTTATTAAAATTCCCCTTCTACAAGCTCAGGCTGCCATCAAGAGCCAGTGGGAAAGCATTCTGACTAAACTGGTTGGCAACAGGGGAATGTGGTATCCACTTAGCCCTCATGAGGCATCAACAAGGACATTTGGAAAGAGCAACCTTATCAGTGGGAAGAAGCAGAAAAGCTGACCTGTCCCATCACCCTACCTGCATAGGGACACCTTCGACAAGCTCCCCCCTGCCTCTGAAAGGGGTTGGTCCTCTCCACCTGAGGTACCCTGCTTAGAGTTCACCTCCCTGAGGCCTCCACCAGAACCCTAGCTCTCACAGAGCATATATATCCTCTGGGTCGTGAGAGTGGGACTTTGAACCAAGATGAATTGTCTTGTACATCGAAGCCAACCTGAAGGTAATTCCTGGACTTAGGTGGGGGACTTGAGGACTTCCAGGCAGGTATGGAGGCCACAGCTGTCATCCGTTACTCCATTTCACCTGTGCTGGCCAAATACCTCACCTCTCAGACTCAGCCCATCTGAGTTCCTTCCTCAGTCTTGGCTTGAGATATTTGTTTCTACTCTGGGATCTCTATGTCCTGGACTCCTGCCTCCTATCTAGCACTTTTCTCTGTCAGCCCCAAGTCACTGGCTGTGTTTGGGTTTGGGCCACCCTCTGGCCTAGGATCCTCTCACTACCCTAAATGTTCGTCAGGCTTATTCAGCGTGTCTCCTTCTAGGATGGCAGCTTCATGCCAGCCTGCCCACTGCTGTAGCCAGGGCATTTAGGACTGCGCCTAGCACACAGTAGGTGCTCAGCGAGCAATCAAGGGAATCAGGCTTACCACGTGCCAGGCACCATTCTGAGTACTTTACATATATCAGCTCATAACATCCTCTCAACCATACTATAATGTGGGCACTGTTATCATCCCAGTGTAGTATGGCAATTAAGCAGTGATCCTAGAGCTAGATTACCCGGATTTTTGAACTAGCTCCACTGCTTATCTTCTGTGTGACCTTGGTCAAGTTACTTAACCTTTCTGTGCTTCAGTGTTAAACGGGGATAACTGTACGTACCTCATAATAGGGTTGCTATATAGTTAAATGAGTTCATATACAAATAGTGTCTATATATCAGGAATTAGCCCCATTTTGGTGGCAAAAATGGAGACGTGAGTTTTGGTAACTTACGCAAGGTCACACTGATGAGAAGGGGCAAAGGTATGACTTAAACCCTGGCAGTGGGGCTCTGGAGTCAAGGGTCTTAACCACCTCACTATGCTGCTCTTATTGCAGAGGAATTTGAAGACCTGGCTCCCTCTGGAAGCACAGCAGAGGTCTCTCCTCACCTGAAACCTGCAACTGCGAAGGGCATTTAGGCCTCTTCTGCGGGCTCAGGCTCCCATGTGGGCCTGTTTTCATGGTGTGAGCCCAGCGCCAGGCGCTCCTGGCGGCCAGTCGGGGTCGCGGCGGTCCCGGCGCAGCCACCTCCCTTCGGCCAGCAGGGGTCAGCCGCGGCCGAAGTTGGCGCCTCCGGTGAGCCTCAGAGAAGCGCGGAACGCAGCCCGCGACTGGGCGCGGGAAGGACCCTTCGAGGTCATATGACCTGAGGCTGGACCCAGGCCCCCGGGGAAGGGTGGAGGACCCGCCCAAGGTTGCCCAGGAGTCCGTGCCAACAGGGCGGGACCCGAACTCCCTTTGTCCCTGGCGTTTTCCCAAAGCCCAAGAGGCCAGTTCAAGGGGCTGTAGAAACCAGGAGGTCTGGGCCCCTGGAAGATTCCACAGGAGGTCTGGGTCCCTGTCCCGCTTGTACCAGACGTGCTGTGTGACCTTGGGCAGGTCGTCAACTCTCTAGTTCTAGCGTCCGTCCAAGGAGGAGGCTCTGGCCGGCGCGTCCTGTGATTTTAGAGAAGGATCCTTCTGTTATTGTGACACTGCCCGGCCATTGGCTGTTCAGAGTGGGCCAGACCGGGTCGAAGCCTGTCCTGACTGCCACGCCGGCCGGGTCCTAACCCTTCCCAGAGGACCGCGCAGGGCCGGCCGGGAGCAGAGCACCCGGCGTCCGGCAGGGGGCGCTGCAGCACCGCGCGGCTTCCCAGCGTGTCCTCTCAAGGACGGTGTGGACGCGGCGGGCGGTACAAGGGCAGTGGCTGGCAGAGTCCGGCAGCGCCCAGACTACCGTTGCGTGGCCGAATTCGAAGACACGATCTTCCGCGGCGGGGATGGAAGCGAGTCATCAGCACCCCGCTGGCCTTTAGGGAGTTTCTGGTGCTTTGTGTGTGGGTGGGGACTGGGCTGGGGGGCGTCTCCGCAACCTGTGCTGGGAGGTCAGGCTTCGCTGCCTGACCTTGAGAGGTCACTGCCCCTGTCTGGGCCTTGGTTTCCTGCCTCTGCAAGGGAATTTCTCGAAGAAGACGAGGAGACACACATGTGAAAGTGCTTTAAGAAACCCGAGGCCCAGGCCAGATGCAAGTCAAAAGGCTTTTATTGAAAAATGGCTCACTCAATCCACCTCCCACCTCCGCAGCCTGTTATCAACCAGTTTAGCTTTTTACCTTGTATTTTCTGATGTTTACCTACATAATTAAAAGTCATCTGCTTATACTGCTATTTCTTAATTTACCAACTTCAGGCATCTATTGTCTTCCTGTTGAAATAAAGGGGTTAGCTGTATTCCAGCCCCATCTCCCTGTCCAGTATATCTGGAGCACTATTTTTAGGTAACTCAGTGATCAGCATTCCTATTAAGTAAATGTGGCTCTTTATTTCCCCCAAAGCCTGTCAGAACTGGCCTCGACCTCTCTTACCCCACAAAAGTTCTGTTGCAGTCCGTAGTCTGTTTTGGGCTTCCTTTTCCCAGAGGTGTTCCCTCCCATACCACACTGCCCCGCTGTCTGCCTGGGGGAGCTCTCTTCTCCAGGGCTTTCTTCCGTGTCCCTATTTCTTGGTCCTCTGTCTCTGTTAGCTTTACTCTCTGCCTTTGGAAATTCCAGTTGCTTCCTAAGAAATTGGTCAGAGGTGGGAGGTTACTGTATATGCAGAACATTGTATTCTACCCTTGCATTTGGTCAATAATTCAGCTAGCATAGAAGTTTGGGTTAGAAATTATTCTCCTTTAGAATGTCCACGCTCTGCTCCCCTGTCTTCTGCCCTTATGGTTACCATTTAGAAGCTTCATTCCTTGTGATTTTTGTTTATATGTAACTGTGTTCCATCTCTCTCTCTCTCTTTCTCTCTCAGTATTTTAGGATTTTCTCTTTGTCCTTGGAATTCTGGAATTTCAAAATCCATGTGACATGTTGGTGACTTTTGTCATTCATTGTGCTGGGACCCAGAGGGGCCTTTTCAGCCTGGAGATTTGTGTCCTTCAGTGCCATGCAATTAAAAAAAAAATTCTTTAAGAAATGCTTCTTTCTGTGTCCTCTCTGGAACTCTGAGGGAGATTCTGGACCACCAGGATTGATCCTCCAGGTCTCTTTTCTTTTCCCCGTGTTCTTATCTTTCTGTTCTACTCTCTAGATTATTTCTTTGAATTAGTGTTTCAATTCTTCTATGGAATTTTTTATTTACGATATCATATTTTTTTAATTTCTAAGAGTTCTTATTCGTTCTCTGCCTCCCCCTTCCTCCCACCCAAACATAGGTACAACCTTTTAATTTATCTCTCTGAGGATATTACTTAGTGACTCCCCCTCCTGTGCTCTTACTATCTCTGTGTCCTCCAGTTTCTCTGTTGGGCTGGTTTATTGTAGTCTGTCTTTGGCTCTGTGTCCTTCTTCATGGTAGAGGCTTCTCTGATATTCAGTGGTCCTAGGCTTTTTTTCCCTAATTAAGGATAAGAGTCCAAGAAGTTGACTGGCATTGGGTGTGCTGGAAGGCAGGTGGGTCAGTTTCTCTTTAGGTGGGCTAGGCAGGGCCTGGTCTTTTGGTTGAGGAACACATATTTATTAACAAGGGGAGTTCTTTTCTCTGTAGTAAGGTAGGATGAATGTGGTTAAGAGAATGGATATGGTTAAGAGGATGAATTCTGGAGCCAGACTATCTGGGTTTGAATTCCAGCTCTGCCACTTAGTAGCTGTATGACCTTGGATCAGTCACTTCATCTCTCTGTGCCTCAGTTTCCAACTGTAAATTAGACCTAATAATAATATTATCTTATGGGCTGTTGAGTTCATATACATAAACTCTTAGCCTGGAACATAGTGAAGGTCTGGGGGTCACTATCTACAGCCACATTCTAAGGAGGAAGGCTTTGGGGTCTAACTGTTCCCTAGGCAGGTTTTCAGGACAGATTAGTGGGGGCAGATTTTCAGCCCTTTCCAGCCTCAAAATTTCATCTCCTACCACCTCCACCCCCTTGCCACCTCACTGGTACACCTTCTGCAGATCTTATCTAGGTCAGTGAAAACTAGTCCAAGTTTAGTGAATTGAAAAAATTATTTCAAGTGAGAAACCATTAAAAAACGAAACACATGAGGTGCTTGGGTGGCTCAGTAAGTTAAGTGTCTGCCTTCAGCTCAGGTCATGATCCCAAAGTCCTGGGCTTGAACCCCAGGTCGGACTCTCTGCTCAGTAGGGAGTTCGCTTCTCCATCTCCTTCTGCTTGCTGTTCTCTCTTCTTGTGCTCTCTCCCTGTCTCTCTGTCAAATAAATAAATAAAATCTTTAAAAAAATGAAATACAACATTGCAAACATTTTATTTTAACTTAAAACCTACAGATGCTTATTCCTCTTTCTTTGAGTATGTCTGTTAACTGGAATTCTATGAGGTATTTCTTGCACAAACCTCAGTGAAAAGCATCGTCTATCATTTTCTGGTTCAGCTTTACTTTATAGTGCAGCTAGTACTTATAGGAACTTACGGAGTGATCTGAATACAGATTCCTTCTAGATTTATATCATTTCCTCCCAATCTGTTACAACTGCTTCTCTGTAACTCATCTATACATTTTTTAATAACAATCTGCCTTCACTGAGTATTTCAACTTAGTTTTCATAAAACAACTCCCTTTTTGCAATCATATTTTATTGGTTTATTAATATTAAATTGAATCACATAATTACAAAAACAAGTATAACTGACATAAACAGATTTGGGAATAAGCAATTGTTTCTGGGAAAGCAGACAAGTTAACTAGAAGTGATGTATATGGTCATTTGCAGGAACATCCTACCAGATACAAGGGTTTCCAGCCCATGAAGTTTATACAGAGAATGGTGAGTATGGCTGTTCTAAGTGTCCTTATTGGGTGGTGGAGCATGAGAGCTTAGGTTGTGTTGTGGATTCCAGCAATCTGCCAAATAAGTACCACTCACTTCTCCATCCCCTTTCAATCTTAAAGAAATTTGTTGAACTCAACCACTAGTGAGTCCTCCTTTTCCTATCCTTTTATTCTCTAGGTTTATATCTTCTCTTTTCCTTACTGTCATTTTAAGGGGATGAAGGATAGAGAGGGAGAAAAGATAAGCATTAAAGTTCAAACTGCCATTTTTATCCAGACAATTCTCTTATTTAAGACTCTCAACATCCAGGGAGCAGCCTACCCTATTTTTATCCCCACAAAGGTCATGCAGCTATCACTGACAGAAGCAAGTTTCAAACTCCGATCTGTCAGAGGCTGTAGTGGATACTGTGGTGCTGAGCCCAGATCCTCTCCCTAGAGTTGACACACAATCCCCTTGCTGCTAGGGATATTGGTTGCTGGTGGCTCACCGGAAATTGCCCTTGGTTATAGGAACTGCCTCATCCTAGCATATGTTTCATCCTGGTGATTGTTCTGGCCAATGACTGGCTGATGGAGGAATATAAAAGCTCAGCCCACTTTCCTCAATTCTGAGGGGCCATCCCAGCTTCAAAGCTCTCTGTGGGATCAGCTGCAATTCATTGAGGGTCAGCTTGTCCCTCTGTGCGGTTGTAGGTGTGACACCAGAGAGCACTCCCCAGTAAGACTTCTGCATACAACTCCTCACTTCAGAGTCTGTTTCTAGAAGCCCAATGTAAGACAGAGGCAGTGGTTCTTGATCTTTTGCAGCCTCTTCAGGTAGTGGAAACCCAGAACTCCCAGGCCATTTTGGGGCAGGATTCATCAGCACAAGGAAAACTGGGCTGAGGATGGTTGTTGTCTGTAATGCAGTAGGATCTGATGTTCCTGCAGGAGGGGCATGGGTGGCATGTACCCTGATGTGGCTGGAGGGCAGGGCAGTCGATGCATGGTACGTGATGAAGCTGAGGAGGCAGATGACATGCAGGTCTAGGTCCTAGAGAGATTTGCAGTCAGTGGAGAGTCATAAGAACATTTTACTCAGGGAGTGACATGATCGGATCTGGGACTGAATAAGGTGAACTCGATCCCAGGATGAATAGTAGGGGGTCAGGTGGGAGCAGGAAGGGCAGTGTGGAGGTTGCTATGGTGGTCCAGGAGAGAGAAGATAAAGCCTGGACCAAGGCAATGAGGATACAGAGATGGTTTTTAGTTAAGAACTACTTCCCACCCAGCACTCCAATCTCTACTACCTGCTCTTTCTTTGTACTTTCGAATGTGCCACGCCATTAACTTACTTGTTATGGTTATTCTCTCTCTCCCTCCACTAAATGTAAGCTCCACAGGGAAGGGATTTTGTCTGTTTTGTTCATTGACATGTTCTTAACAATAGAAAAGTGCCTGGCACATGGCAGGTGCTCAGTAAATAACGGATGGATCCTTGTGGGGGATTGGGGCATGGCATCAATTTGGTCCCTTGACCCCTGCCTGGGTGCTTGGATGGATGGTGGGGTTTCCCAATATGAGGTGAGGAGGAGGGGTTTCATTTTGTAGGTGCTGAGGGACAGGGATGGGAGATGGAGAGAGCTGCAAGTGTTGATGTCCAGCAGACTTGAATTGTTCAGTACTGCTAGGAGCTATGATTTTCTAGGGTTACCAGAGGGCTTGGGGTGAAAAAGGGCTTCAGTAGGTTCCCAATTTAAAATGTTACTTATCTTTTGCCTCCTTGACCCAGTACCTCTCAGCTAAGAATCCCCAGCCCCAAGTTCTGGTGGCTGTAGCCTGAATGAGTCTGTGTTTGGTAGGTGACTTCAGCTCTCTGAGCCTCAATTTCCCTCTGTCAGGTGAGATGAATTGTTTACTCTGAGAAGCCCTCCTGGTCCCCCTGTCAAGGTGTCCCCCCTTCTCTGATGGTGTCCAAGATACCAAATGCTGTGTCACATTTGAGTCACCATAGGAATGTGGAAGCTGTTACATATATGGAACTAACTTATGGCCAGAAAACTTAGGGCAGAGATAAACACTTGCTTTCCTGGATAGGAAGCATAAAGGATGGAGCTCTCCATGTTTGTTTGCTTAGCTTTGATTTTTTTTTTTTTATGTTTTTCTTAACTTGGAAAGAGCAGAGGTGCTCTTTCCAAGATGAATTGATTTCTGATCGATGTTTAAATGAGGGAGTGTGGCATCTCAAAGTCAACATGTGCAAAACTCAGCTCATCACCGTTCTTGCCAAACTGTTTTTAATGCTCCCTTAAGGGCATCACCATTCTCCACCTGAATGATTATAACCTCCTCCTGCTTCTTCATTATCTTTCTTCATTGTTGTTGCTGCTTGGAAAGATCTTTATTTTGCCTTTGCTCTTTGCAAGAAGTTTTATTATGGTAAAGTCAAACTCCTACAAAAGTAGAATAATATACAAGAGAATAATGAACTCCAATGTACCTATCACTCAGCTTCAACAGGTGTCAACCCATGATCTACCTTGTTTCATTTACTCCTGCCTCCTCTCTCCACCCTACCATGCCCCAGATGATTTTAAAGAAAATTGTAGACAGCATTTCATCATGTGTATGAGTTTAAGGTTGCATTAAAATACCTAAGTATAAAAATAAGCCAGTCACAAAAAGACATTGTATAATTCCACTTATATGAGGTACTTGGCCAAAATCATAGGGACAGAAAGTGATTGAATGGAAGTGCCAGGGGCTGGAGGGTAGGGATAGTGAGTTATTTAATAGGTAGAGGGTTTCAATCTTACAAGATGGAAGGAGTTATGGAGATGAGCAGTGGTGATGGTTGCATAACATTATGAATGCGTTTAATACCACTATGTTAAAAATAGTTAAGATGGTGAATTTTATGTCATGTGCATTATACCACAATAAAAAATTGGAAAAATATATAACTATAATGTCATTACCATACCAAAGAATATAACAAAAAGTATTTAGTATCATCAAAAACATAGTTATTGTTTAAATTTCCTAGGTTAATTCATAATTTAACTTATTTTACACTTTGTCTCAGAATCTGAATAAGTTCTATATGCTTCAATTTGGCATTGGTGTCTTTGAAGTATCTTTTAATCCGTAAGATACCCCCTCCTCTTATTTTTCCTCAGCTATACATTTGTTGAAGAAACTGGGTTGTTCATCCTGTTGCCCACACCTAGAGTTTGCTGATTGCATCCCATGGTGTCATTTGATATGTTCATCTGACCCCTGTATTTCCTGGATATCAGTTGTTAAATCTAGAGCCCTCATTAGCTTTTATTTGTGAGCAAGAACAGTTCAGAAGTGGTGGAGTGAACTTTTATCACGAGGCACACAAATGTCTAATTGTTGTGTCTCTTTTTGTTGTTAGCAGTCATCCAGCATCATTGCCTAGATCAACTGCTTCTTCAGAGTTTGTACAACAATTCTATCACTTTTTGTTCTTTAGCTGGACTTCTATAAAGATTAACATCCTCTCATTAACTCTTTGGATATACCAAAGTATGGTTCATACAGGAGAGGCAGGATAAGTGCTTGATTCTTTCCATTCATATTAGATTTTTAAAATAGTGAGTTGGTTCCTTGGCATTACCCAAAGGTGACCAATGAGATGACTTTGTATCATTATGTATTCATGGATTTAAAATAAGTGTGATATTTTTCAAACCATCTTAGTTTTTATCTTTGCTGATGCTCAGATGCTCCCATCCCATCTTTGGCTAATGGGAACCTCTTCAACTTGGCTGAGTTCTTTTGACAGTGGCATCAGAAGTCTTTGCTAACTTCCCTACTTTCTCAGATGACAAGATGTTCCATTTAGTATGTTTCCTGCCCAGACCTGCAAACAGCCATTTCTTCAAGAGCTTGGGGTAGAAAGGGCTTCAATAATTCCTAGTTTAAAATACAACTTGTCTATTGCCTCTGTTTCTTTTTAATGGGAAATGGCCAGTCTGGGCACTAGGGGTTACATTATTTTTAAAATTATGTTTGCTATTTATTAAAGAGTGTGTACAACATATATAATTATGAAACATCATAATAAAATGGCTACCCACCAGCCCCTACCCAGCTTAGAATTGGAACATAAGCAACCACAGTTCATCTTGTGTGTGTTCCTACTTTATCTCAGCCCTCAGCCTCCATCTAAGTGGGTGGATTGTGTATTTATCATTTTCTCGCTTAAGAAAAGTTTTATCACATATGTGTATGCCCTTAAAATACATGTTTAGTTGATAGTTTGTTTTTGAGCTTTATAAGTGATATCATAAAGTGTGTTCTGTGATTTGCCTTGATTTTACTAAATGTAAATAAAAATAAATCTTAGAAATATCCTTTGTTTTTTTAAAGCTATAATGCATTTATTTTCTATGATATACAATTCATTGGGTGACTGTATCATAATGTTTTTTATCCATTCTCCTGTGGGTGGACATTTGAGTTCCTCACGTTTTTGTTATTACAGATATTTTGCTAAGATAATGCTATTGTAGGTATTCTTTTTTGTGTCCCTTGTGCACATGTGCCAGAATCTAAGGCAGTAGTTATCAAACATTTTAGCCTCAAGATTCCGAAGAACTTTACTTTATGTGAGTTATAGCTATAGATATTTACTATATTAGAAATTAAAACAAAAATATAACAATTTTATTTGTTAATTAATTCATTTCAAATGCAATAACAAACTCATTATATGTTAACATAAATCATAGCATTTAAATGAAAAGTAACTGTATTTTCTGGGATAAATTAAGTGAGAAGAATGACATTATTCAATTTTCGTAAATCTCTTTAATGCCTGGCTTAAAAGAAGATAGTTGAGTTCTCATACGGGCTTCTAGGGTCAATCTGTTATGACATCTTACATCATGCAGTCTGAAAAACTCCACTGTATACTCCTGACATGAGCGTGAAAAAGTCATATAAAGACTTTCAAATATAATACGAAAGTAGTTTTGACCTCATGGATCTCCTGACAAAGTCTCAGGGTCCCTGGACCACACCTTGAGACTTACATTTTGTTGCAGGCTGGAATAATCAGTTGGGGGCCTGTGTAGGTTCTGACTAAAGGGTCCTGGCTCATGCAGGTGAAGGAGTCCTCCCCATGGCCCATCCCAGTTCTCAGCACTGGGTTTGGGGTCTAAGATGCATTTAAAAATCAGTATAACTGAGCCATTTCTTTCTGATTATTGCCTGAGTTCTTTCTTCATTCAGTGACTTGAAGGAGAGAGTGAAGGCAGGGCAGGATTTGGGCACAATAATATCTGGTGACACTTGGATTCACCCTGATTTCTAATAGTGTTGCCAGACCCACCAGGATAAACATGCCCAGTGTTTATCCAGGTGGTCTTTAAATCTTGCTGAGTCCTTAGTCCCACTCTGCTGAGGAGAGATTTTATATCATCATCACCATCTCCATCATCATCATCATCATCATCATCAAATAGCTTCTGCTTCTGAGTGCACCATGTGGACCAGGTCTTGTGTCCTGTGTTAGATACTTTATATGCAATAGTTTGTTGGATCCTTGAATGACTTTGCAGATCAGGTGATCAGGTGTTATTGTCCCTGGAGAGAGACAGTCAAGGAAATAGAAGCTTAGAGGGCAGAAGTGACTTTCCCAAAGTCACATACCTGCTGATCTGTGGAGTAGAAGGTAGAGCCCAGTGCTCACACCTCTTGGTACAGGACCATGAGTGGCCAGACCAGGGGGTTACCATCCCATGGCTAATGTGGTCTTGGGCTTTTTGAGAGAAATTGTGGCAATGGGCAGGTTCAGTTCCAAGAGTCAAAGTCTACAGACTTAGCTGGCTCATCCAAACTCTAGGCCACCACAAAAGCCACTTGTCCTCCCCTCCAGGTACTTCTTGTTTCCTTGAGTAGGCTTTTGGATCCCACTGGGTAAGGAAGCAGGAAGGGAGCTAGTAGGATCTGTGTGATCCAGGGTTTGCCACTTAAGCGTCCTGTGCCTCAGTTTCCTCTTCTATAAATTAATACAGGGACCATCTCTTCTTCTTTCTCAGGACTTTTGTGAGGAGGAAACAGTGTAAAAAACAACCTTCCTCTATGTAATTCTTGTATGTCAGGTCCTATGTCAGTCTTTATACATTATCTCATTTAATCATCATGACAACCCTGTGCATGAAGTATTTTATTATCTCCATTTTTCAGACGAAGAAACTGAGGCTTAGAGAAGCGGCATGAATGGTCCAAGTCCTCTGATCTGGGGAGTAGTAGAGCTGGGGTTTGAACCCAGTGTCTTTGGACTGCTAAGAGTTTTATAATGGCAATGATGGCAACATGTGATGGTGTCTGTTGTGGTTTCATGTGAATATGGGCTCTGGGCAATGCTGATTTGCAATGAGCCAAGCTGCTTGCAGGAGACAGATCAGGGTAGTCAGACCAGCTGGTGATGTTACATTTGCCAAAAGATATGACAGAGAAGAGAAATAAAGGGTGTGTTCTCAGGAGGGATGGTGGGCGTTGGCAGAGGCCGCACACAGCAAACAGCCATTGGGCATGTTCTCTGTGCTCTGAAGTCTAGCAATAGAGCTGATATGGTCTCACCCTCAGGATGCTCAATCAAGGGGGAAGAGACATCCCAACAGACACAACTCATGTACTATGTTCTACTAGGATGCAGAAGTTGCACTCCTAAGAAATCTTGTGTTATAAGAGATGGAATTATAGAGAGAATTGCTTCAGTGGGGCAAAACTGGTTAAGGGCTAGATAGTTTCAGACTCACCATAACAAAGTTATTTTTCCTCCAGGAATGTCAATAATAAAGGTGCTTTTACAGCTATAAGTATATGACTGCAAAACCTGAACATCACAGAGCAAGTCTAGCCTTAGACATCCCCATGCATTTGCTCAAGAGGAGCATCCTTTCTTTCGCTGTCCCCAGCACTGTCACTAGGGCAGACTTCTTTCACTTTCCATTCACCTTGACCATCCACTGCTGGAGAACAAAGGGCCAAGCCCGGCTAAGGCATCCTAAAGACATTAGACACTGCCATCTGCAGCCCCCACCATCCCCTTCACTAGTTACCCAGTAATAGACTCTTCCTTTCCACTGTGGTATGTTCATTGCAAATTGTGCTCTCTAATTAAAGGATCATATCATACTGAATTTACACTTAAAAAGCTCACCATAGGAGAAATTCTTACTTGGTAAAAGAACAGAAATGAGGGTATGTGGAGGCAGTGTTGTGTCACAGTTAAGAGTGAAGAATCTAAAGCCAGTCTTCATGGATTGAAATCCTAACTTTGCCACTTAGGAGCTGTGTGACCTTGGGCAAGTCACTTAGTCTTCTAGAATCTCAGTCTCTTAGAGTGAATGATCCAGAGGATGATTAAATCTGAATTCTCACAGACTTCAGGGAAAATCCTTGTATGACAGATATGAAGCTCTCTCAGCTCTCTCAGTTATAGGGACAACTTCTCCACACTCCTCACTGGGCCTTGGAATAGAGCTTAAGGAATATCTCAAGGGTGTCCTCTTATTTGTAGCCACCACTGCAAATTAGAAACAGTTTCGACATTTATTTTAAAATGCATACTCCTGGGCCTGCCCAAACTATTCAATCAGAATCTCTTGTGATAGGACCTGGAGATCAGTATTTGTAAAAAGCTTTAGAAGTGTATGTCACACAGCCAGTCCCTAGGCCTCTGTGGTGGAGGCCCATGTGTCACTCTCCTCCAAAGATAAGAGGAACTGGACAAAAAGGGGCCAAGAGACATGACTCAGATGGGTAAGAAATAGAAGGGTTCAGTGTGGGGACAGATTGACCTGGGCGAATTGCTTCCCCTCTTTGAGCCTTGTTTCCTCATCTGACAATCAGGAATGATGATAACTTCTGCCTCATGGAGTTGTTATGAAGAAGAATTTATTCTTTTCTCCCACCATCAGGCATCCTCCCATGGGGAAAAGTGAAGCCCCCAGGAGGGGAGGGCTTCAGGGTTTTTTTTTATTCCCCACAGGGTTGAGGATGCAGATGGGGTCCTGCAGATGCCCAGTGATGGGCCATCCCCTCCTCCCCATCAGGTGGGGCTTCCTCTGTCACCAGGGCTATGGTCTCAGCCTCCTTCTATGTCTTGCCAATCCCTCCATAGGTCACGAAAGGAGAAAGACTGGCCCTTCCCAATGGCTCCTTCTCAAAATTCCACAAGGTTCCCTGGGTACTCTGTTTGCCCTGCCCCCTGCCCTTGCACCTGGGGGTCTGTAACCTAGGTATTCTGGGTTAGTCCTGAGTGGACTGCCTGGGAGTTCCTTCTGGCCTGGTTTCTTCCCACTGTTCACTTCTCCATCCTGCAAAAGTGCTAGTGTTGGGTGATACAGACCCTGGCCTGGACCTCAACTCCAGAGCTCCCTGAATCCTGCTTTGAAACAGGGTGAGCCAAAAAGAGACACCTGGAATCTTGGGGTGAAATTCCTAGCTAGGTGGCCTGGAGCAAGTTGCTTGTCTTTTTGGGGGGCCTGAGTTTCCTTGGGTGTCAAATGCAGGGATGCTAGGACTGGTAGGGTTCTGTGAGGGTTAGATATACTGTAGCTGCAATGCCTGGAAAAGAGAGTTGTTTAACAAATGGCAGCACATATCTTTACTTGGGGGTGCATACCTGCCTCCCTCACCAAGCTGGGAGATTTCTGAGGGCAGGAATGTGCTCCTCTTTAATGTAATAGTTCTGTCTACAGAGTATTTTTTATGACCTGGGCAGAACTTCCACGGGATAAACAATTACACTTATTTCATAGGGTTGTGTGTGGATTAAATGAAGAGGATTGTCCTCATTTTATAGGTGAGGAAACTAGGCTCAATTAGGTTAACTTCCTTTGTTTATAGCTTTGTACTTCTCCATCCCTGCCCAGGGCCTAACACAGGGCTGACACTTGAATGACTGAATTTGTAGTAACTGGCACAGTGGTGGCTAGGCCCTGTTCACAGGGCATGTGGGAGAGACACAGGCTTCCCGGCTCCTTCCCCTTCCTTTCCTAGCCTCCCTGGCAGAAAAGGAGGGTGTGAACCCATTGTTGGGCTGGCAGTGAGGGCCTCAAAAGTCCAGAGGTCAAGTACAGGGCAGGAGAAATCCATCAGAAGTCCCCCCCTCCCTCCATAGGGGGACATTTCAAGAAGCCAAAGAGCAATCTTTGAAAGCCTGAGTCAGATTAAAGTGGAAGGTGAGGTTGAGAATGGTAATGAATGTGCAAACTCCTGCCTCCCCTCTGGTGAGCAGAGATTTCTATTGATGGTGTCAGTGGGCAGAGGGGCTCAGCGCTCCCTTGCCTTCTTCTGGTTGTCCCTCTTATTGTCCCATTTTTGCTTAGGTCCCTCCAACAGGGGGCCACACTTGTTTCATTTCACACAAGGCACCATGGAGGCCCACAGAGGGAAAAGACCTGCACAAGAGCACACAGCCTGCACATAAGGAGAGATGGCTGTGAAAGACTGCTGTACTCGGGGTCAGACACACTGATCCCTTCCACCGCTGGCAGCGCCACGACCTTGGACAAGTTACTTTAGCCTCTCTGAGCCTCAATTTGCTCATTTAAAAAATGGGAATATATATATATGTATATATATATATATTTTTTAAATTCAAGGTAGCTAACATATACTGTATTGTTGGTTTCAGGGGTAGAATTTAGTGATTCATCAGTTGCATACAACACCTGGAGCTCATTACATCAAGTGGCCTCCTTTTTTTTTAAAGATTTTATTTATTTATTTGATAGACAGAAATCCCAAGTAGGCAGAGAGGCAGAAAGAGAGGAGGAAGCAGGCTGTCTGCAGAGCAGAGAGCCCGATGCGGGGCTCAATCCCACGACCCTGGGATCATGACCCGAGCCGAAGGCAGTGGCTTTAACCCACTGAGCTACCCAGGTGCTCCATCAAGTGGCCTCCTTAATGCCTATCACCCACTACCCCATCGCCCATTCCAAAATGGGAATATTAATTGTCTCTACCCCACAGAGTTGACCTGGGGATAAAATGAGGAAATGAATGCACCTTGACTAGCACAGTGCCTGGCAAGAATAGATGTTTCAAAATGGGGGCTCATTTGTTGTTGTTGTTTTTTTTAATCTTTGGCTCCTGTC
>ML102198.1:21604-77785 GCA_003697995.1 Taxidea taxus jeffersonii
TCTGCTACCTGGTTCTTGTTTTCAGAAGCAAGTGAGTGGAAGGAGAGTTCAGTGGACAGGTCAGAACCTCAGGAATCAAACCACATGAAACCCATCTCAAAGGAGACAGTGAACTGACCCACAGGAGTAACCTGCTGGTTTCTGACTTCATTTAGTGTGTGTGGAAGAGCTGAGGGAAGAAAACTGAATGAGGAGCTGGGAGACTGAGGTTCAAGTCCCAGCTCTGCCACTATCTGGCTGTATGACTCTGGGCTGGTCCCTTTCCCTCCCTGAACCTTAGTTTTCCCATCTGACAATAAGGAGACAGGCCAGGGGAAGTTCTGATACTCTGAATTTATAATTTTATTCTAATTAAATGTTTCAGGGAGGAACAATTAAGTCCTAGATCAGATATGATGAATGAATCTTCTTAATGAGAAGTGGAAATAATTTGTGGTTGAGAGCTATGCCTCAGATCAGAGTGACAGGATACATGGCCAGGCTATATTTTCCAGCAGATTAAGTTAAAAGCTGTGGCCCAAGACTCTGAAATATGAAGAAAAAAGGAGAGGATGACAGGATATTTTTTCAAAGAAATGTTTTCCAGCCAAGCAGTGCAGCAGATCACTTCTAGGAATTTGTTCTTGTTCTCTATCGAAGGTGAAGAGTTCAGAGCCTTCAAGGAAACAAGAAGCTGTAGGATGGAATGAGGAATCCAACCCAGTGGCCTTGGGCCAGTTGCTGAATCCCTCTGAGCCCCGGTTTCCTCACCTCTAAAATGGGGCTGATCTTTCTACCTGGCATGGTCATTGCAAGGATTAAGTGAAGTATTGACTGAGACAGCATCCCTCCCATAGCTCATGATTCCTAACTAGGAAGAGCTGAGTTGGTTCTGGTCCTCACAGGGTGTGGCTGGTCCAGAGCGTCAAAGAGATAATTAGGAGGATTGCCAGTTTCATGACAGGGAGTCAAGGTTGCCATTTTAGACCAAAGGTGTGGCCATGGTGATAACCTTATCATTTTTTTCTTTATATTTATTTATTGAGCTAGTATTTACTGAACACACATCATGTATCTAACATTTTACTGGTTGCTGGCTTGGACAACAGCCCCTCCTACAGTGTGTAAAAGCACCTCCACATCCACAGGCTCCTCTACATCCTGGGTTGGCCCATGCAGCAGCTGCCCAAGTGGAGAATATGTCAGCATCCTTCCCCCACCCTCTGCACCTAGATGAGCATCGCATCTGGTCCATTCATTCTCCTGCTGTTACCCACCATGATCTTCCTCCTGCTCTAGTGTTCTAGACCATTACCCATGTCAGGGATCCAACAGCAGCCTCTTTCCTACACGTCTAATCCAGGTTCCATATACCAGCCAAGTAACCCTTCTAAAATGCAAATTATGCCACTGTCCTGCTCAGAACTTTTCATTGGCTTCCTTCTGCCCAGCAGAAGGGATAAAGCCCTTTATATAGCTTAGCAGAGCCCCCCATATCCTGCCCTGCCCACTTGAGCTTCATCACATATGACTCCTTCAGACCAAACCTTACCTGGCAGTTCAGGGTGGCTGTTTCAAGTCGCTATGGCGTTGCTGGGCACCCTTCCTGTGCTAGATTTCATTCTTCCTTCCAGCATCTACTCAATTTTGACCATCACCTTCTCTGTAAAGGTATTCCTGAGTTTCTCTCAGCAGAGCTGACTCCTTTTATCAGCTGTAGAAACACCTTGGAGAAAGGAAGTGACCATCTAAGGTCACAAACAAAACGTGACACAGGTCCTCTATATTAGTTTTTAAGGGTTGCCACAGAATACATAGACTGGTTGACTTAAACAGCAGATATTTACTTTCTCACAGTTCTGGAGGCTGTAAGTCCAAGGTTAAGGTTCCTGCAAGGTTGTTTTCTAGTAAGGGCTCATTTCCTGATTTGTAGATGGCCACCTTCTTCCTGTGTCCTCATGTAGCTTTTCCTCTGTGCTTGAACACTCCTGGTATCTCTTCTATAAGGACAACAGTCCTATTAGATTAGGGCCCCACCCTTATGATCTCATTTAATCCAATTACTTCCAATTACTTGGTCATATCTCCAAATGTAGTCATATTGGGGGCTGGGACTGCAACATATGAGTTTTAGAGGGACATAATTCAATCTATAATACTCTTCTTGCTCGAGATCTAGGCTAGCAAACAGAAAATGGTTTGGGGGCAAGATGGGGCCATGTGTATCCTGTGGAGGTGCAAGGAGGAGCTTGGTGGTTGGAGAAGTAGAAGCAGAAGACTGGAACAGTCAGGGGTTAGTAGGGGAGGGTTTTAGTGGCCTATGGTGAAGGCAAGGATGGAAAGACAGCCTGTGCAAGAGTGTGGGGGCTGCACTAAGTGTAATAGGGTGGGCTATGGAGGGAGGTAGGTATGGAGGAGGATGCTGAGCTCAGCCTGCCTTGACCTTAGGAGGGAGTGGAGAGTAGGGTTCTCCCTGTTTGCAGAGCAAGTGGTCAACAAAGGCTGCTATACACTGAGAGAGCTCACCATCTTTCAGTCACCCTTCAACTCTTCCATATAGGGATACATACCCCCCAGTTCTGTGAAGTGGTAAAAGCAGTTGCCTAATTTAATTGCCTGGCAAGTCCCAGAGCCAGGACTTAACTCAGGGGTCCTGATCCTCAGTCTGTGGACTTTCTCAGCAATGAGGTACTTAGGGTGCAAAGTTTAGAGAGGCACATGCATAAACCTGAGCATGAATTCCTCCTTTCTTGTCTCACCCTTGCCCTGGCCCAGCCGGCCTCCTCTGAGGTGACCCTTCTTCTCTCTAACCTCCTCCATAGCAGAGGCAGCAAGCTGCAAGCACCTGCAGCTCAGCTTGGCTTTGCTCCTAACCAAGTGGGAGACATTAAGTTAATGGCCCTACAGGTGAAATCAATCCAGTTAAAATTACTGTCCTCTCCTTCCTCTGCTCCCTTTAGAAGCCAGCGGTGTGGCATTATCTGTTCTCACTCACCTCCTCAATTCATGTGTCCCCTCAGCCCTCTTTCAACCATGGGGGTGCCTGGCACAGACCTAGAATGGGCTTGGGAGAGGTAGCAGTACAACCTCAATCCTCACTCTGCTCTATGGCTTGGGCCAGCTGTTGTCAGAGGGCAGGGAAGGGGTCAGTACTCACAGCTGAACCCTGAGTTCAAGTCCTAGCTCTGCCACCTCCTGACTGTGGGACCTGGGTAAGACTCTAGGCCTCTCCAAGTCTCATCTCCTCTGTGAAGTGTGCAAAATAATTTTTGCTGCCCCCCCCCCCTTTCCAGGCCACAGTGAGAGGCTGATGTGAGAAATCTTTAAAAGCTGAACAGGAGTAGGGGAAAATTGGAAATAATGTTTGCTAGCACTTTCATAGTACTTACTGTGTGTGTCTATAAACCTATGATGCATAAACTACCACCACTACCATGATCATCCCCATTTGGAAGACAAAGGACGCCAAGATTTCTAAACTCCTGGAGCTATTAAATAGTAGAGCCAGGTTCAAACTCTGATAATCCAGCTCCGTATCTGTGCTTTAACTACACTGCTATTTTTTTTTCTTCTGGGACCTTTCCTATTTATCTTTAAATGTTAATTAAGAAGGATCATTTACTCATTAAAGGCCAGAAACTTTGCATATATTTTTTGATTTGATCTTTCCAAGGGGATGGCAATTATTTACACATTCTGTAGAGAAAATTGAGAAAGAGGGGCATATGGTTAGTGAATGGAGAATCAGGATTCAAACCTAGGTCTATTCTATAGTAATAACAATAGTAATGACAATATTCATATCAGTAACTAGTTAGACACTGCTCTCAAGGACAGATAACCTGAATTCTCATCTTGGCCCTGCCTCTGATCTTCATGTGAACTTTTATAAGTGCCTCCCCTCTTGGGATCTCACATTGTAGTTTCTGCTTCTCAGATCCCTCCTGCCCTGGCAGGTGGTGATTCACCAGAGTTGGCAGTCTGAGGGCAGTCCATTCCCTCAGATAGAGGTATTTGTTATCTGTACATTGGAAATATTTATGTGTCCCAAACTAATTAGTGAACAAGCATAATAGTAATAATAATAATGCCACTCTGGAAAGGGAATTGCTGTTGGAAACAATTGTTTAGAGAAAACACCATTTGTTCCCAGCCCTTGCTCCCTGCTGGAATGCCGGGCCACTTGTTTTGGTGACAGATGCTTTTTGACTGGGGTTTTGAAGCATGAGCAGCTGCATGTGGTAGAGGTGGGAGATGGAGCTGGCCCATTCTCAGCTGGCCTCTGAGGAGATTCCCAAAGTCTCCTGGAGTTAGGGTACACTCTACCCACTCTGCAATCATGTCGTCCCCTGACCTCTGGGACAAGGCTAACCCCTAAGTCCTGACAACTACCTTCTAGATTTGGTCTTGAGATGCACAGTGACTTGCCCAAAGTCACTCAGCAAGATGGTGGCAAAGCCAGAACTAGAATCCACATCTCCTAGTTCTTTCCAAATGGCATGTGTCTTCTGAACCAATGATGATGTCACCACATCTAACTTTAGTATCTGGTATCTGGTCTGCCTGCCTGCAGAAGGCTTGTCTGGAATTACTAACCTGTTGTGTTCCACTAGTAACCCTAAGTTATTGTCATCCTCTGGTGTGGACAGATACCAGGGGGACTGATGCTGGTTATGTTGGGCAGGGTAAGAAGGGCTTGAGTCAAGTCTAATTGTTTTGGTCTTAGTCATATGACTTCCTTGCTTCTGTGTGATTAGCAGATACTGCCATTCACCAGCAGGTCTTGCTTCCTCACTTATAAAATGGAGCGTGACTCTTTGTTCTCCATACTGCATTCACAAGGGCATTGTGAAAACAAATTACATGAAGAAATAAAAAGTGCTTGTAAACTGAAGTGATATGAAAATATTATTAATAATGGTCAACATTTACCAAGCACTTTCTATGTGTGTCTTGGTAAGTATTAAGGGAGGTATTAATGCTTGCTGCTAGAAAGTACAACCTTCAAATGTCAGTGGATTGAGCAACACAGGCTTGTTCTCACCTGCCATAGTCAGAGGTTGGCCAGGTGGCTCTTGAGAGCAGCTCTTTTCTAATTTTATTTTCTTGGAGTCTTTCCCTTTCAGCCTCACTGACAGGGGTGAGAGAAGCATGGAAAATGCGTGGTGGATTTAGGGCCAAGGTTAGAAGTGGTATGCTTCACTTTTATCCACATTCCATTGGCTAGACTTCAGTCTCATGGTTCCTTACGAGAACTGGGAAATAAAGTCAAGCTATATGCATAGGCAGAAAAGACACCTATTTGGTGGACACATTGCATTTTCTCAGCTACACAGTACCATGCACCCTGTTAATCCTCACAGCAGTCCTCTAAATGGTTTTATTAAATCCCCCCTCCTTCATTTTTCCAGATGAAGATACAGAGACTGAGAGATCAAATGACTTACTAAAGATACCAAATTGAAGGGAGTGTGGTGATCTGAACTCAGTCTGTCTGGCTGCAAAGTTCCTGCCATTTAGTCCCCCCCCCCACTGAGGAAACTTCTAGCTGTGAATGGATCAGTTTAATCCATGTTATTTATTGAGGGCCCATTAAGTGCTGAGCACTGTATTATCTCCTGTAAAATGTCATAACCATTCCTTTTCCTCTGCATGATTCTAATTCTGTCTAGTCTTTAAGGTTCAGCTTCAGTTTACATTTACCAAGCACTTTCTATGTATGTCTTAGTAAGTATTAAGGGAGGTATTAATGCGACTAGAACATACAACCTTCAGATGTCAGTGGATTGAGCAACACAGGCTTGTTCTTACCTGCCATAGTCAGAGGCTGGCCAGGTGGCTCTTGAGAACAGCTCTTTTCTAATTTTATTTTCTTGGAGTCTTTCCCTTTTTCAACCTCACTGACGGGTGAGAGAAGCATGGAAAATGCATGGTGGATTTAGGGTTTAGAAAAGAAGCCCTATTCTAACCCCCTCCCCACTAGAAGAGGAGGAATGGGAGAAGGAAAAGCTGTTACCTGCCACCTCATTCCCCTGGAGGAGACAAAAGATTTCCCCTCCCTGAGACAAGGCCCCAGGTAAAGAAGACTGACATTTTGTCTCTCCATTTAACTACCTGGCCTGGCTCTGGTGTAGCAGCAGAGCGATGATGAGCAGAGCGATGGGTGGTGGTAGTTTGGCCAGACAAAAGAAGTAATGACAAGCTCCCTATATCAGTCAGTTCTCGAATGTGCTCACAAACCTCTGAGTGGAGGTCCTAAGATATTAGATGAGATTAGGGACCTCATCAGGGAGAGGCATCAGGATTGAGCTGTGAGATCATGATGGGAGGTATCAGCCAATGATGAGGCAAATCTCGGGGGGAGCAGTGCATAGCATGTCTTGGAGGAGGGTCCTCCTCTGCAGAATTTAGGGGAGACTCCCCAATTTCACAAGGACTGCACAGATCATAAACCAGGTCAGTGACTAAAGCTAAGGCACAATTAGAAGAAAACTACCTCACTGTGAGCTGTCACACTAGGAGACCACTAACTTCTGCTTTCCTCCTTGCACCCCAATATTAGAGCAGTGGAAGAGGGAGGAGAAGGTGAGTAAGAGCATACTCTATCCCTCACAACAAGAACCAGATACTTGATCAGGTTAGGGATGGTGGGGTATGGAGCAGGGAATGGCACAGGTAGAGTAGTAAGAGATTCAAATCAAATATAAGAATAAGAAAAAAAATAAGCAAACAGGATTGATTCCTAAAGAACACAGATGAGATTGGTCTAATAACTAAAAGTGACTGAAAAGTTATGGCTTCAGACTGAGAGTTTGTTAGGGCAGCCTGCTACCCAGCAGGAAAAGGGAGGGTTCAATAGAGCACAGTTGATAGTGGTTATTGGAAAAATAAAACTATTCCAGGTTTATACCCCAATGAACTGAAACTCTAAATGAGTTTCAGTTATAAATGAGTTTCATACTCATCCATTTAGCTACTATTTGATGAGTTTCTAGTCTTTGCCAGACAATGCTCTTGGCACTGGTGATTCCAAGGAGCTTACCCTGGTGAGAAGACAGACAAATAAATGCTGTGAGATAGGATTTGTGTGATAAATGTCATGAGATAAAATGGTAGAGTACATTGGGTCATGGAGGAGAGAGGGACTCACTTATGGTTGTGAGACAGGGGAGGGGCTGGGGTGGTTTTTGGAGTCATGAAGAATGAATGGGAGTTGATGAGGTAGTTGCATTGATGAAGGATATCCAAGTAAAAAGGCACAAAAGTGTGAAATACTCGGACACATTAGGGGAACTGTGAAGAGTGTGTTTGAGCAATGCATAAGGGGTGATTACTACTGCCACTTTGCTTCTTACTTTCATTTTATCCTTTGTGCAACTGGATTGTACGCTTCTTCAAGGAAGGGCAATGTCAGGGTGCCTGGGAGACTCAGTTGCTTAGGTCATGCTCCCAGGGTCCTGGGATTGAGCCCTGCACCAGGCTCCCTTCTCATCAGGCAGCCTGCTTCTCCCTCTCCCACTCCCCCTGGTTGTATTCCTTCTCTTGTTGTCTCTCTTTCAGATAAATAAATAAATAAATAAATAAATAAATAAATAAATAAATAAAGGAAAGGCAATATCAAATATCAATTTTATCCCCTTACTACAACTAGTCTAGTTGTACAAATGTATACTGAGCTGTCTTTCACTGGAGGGAACTCAGCAGAAGTTGCATGATTCTCAGGGGTTGGGGAATTCTGTAGTGGGATGGAGGCAGATGGGCCAGTATGTGGCTTAGGGCAAGTCATCCTCCTGTTTAGGCCTTAGCTTCCTCCTCAGTATTTAAGAAAATTGACCAAATGATCTCAAGAGTTAGTTTGAAAATAGCCTGAATTTAGAGTTTGGGAGATCAGTGCAGCAGATTGGAAGTCAGGAGACTTGGTCCCTAGTTTCATTTCTGTCACTAGCTAAGTGTGTGACCTGCCCTTTCTCCTCCAGGCCTCAATTTCTCTATTTATAAAATAGAGGAGTGGCACACTATATTTCTAAAATCTCTTTTAGTTCTGAACTTCTGTGCCTTTCTCACTGAATTCCGTTGACCTTGTCTTGGCCTGATGTCCTTGCTCAGGAAGGCCTCACTTTCCTCAATATTCTTCAGACACATTTTCAAACTCTATGGGGTGAGGGAGGGAGATTAGGGCCAGGAGAGGGTATTTGAGTGAGGCAATGAATATTTATAACAGACGCTCCCACCAGAGGACACATTAAGTCTTGCAGCATAACAAAACTGAATTACCATGAAATAAACTTTCTTAATTAAACCAATTAAATTTCTTCCCAGTATGTAATTTAGAAACTCTGATAAACCCTGGTTGAAAAGGTTTGTTTTAGCCTTGAGCTGGCTGAGAAAGCAGGAACATCTGGTTGGTGGTGGAAAGGCCTGTTTAGGCTTCAGGCCATGGAGGCAGCACCACGGTGGAGCTATCCGTGGTTCTGAAACAGCCTCTGCCTCACGGCCTCAATAAAGGACACAGGCAGGCCAGGACCAGTGGTGTTTAGGAGATACGCTATTTGAGGACAGCATCTTCCACTTTAGGCAGGGTGCACTTTTCTATTCCTATGCTTGACAGCAGCCACTTAGAAATTAATCATGTATTCTTTCCACCCCCACAGATCCACTAGAGTTTGAAAAGATGCCATGAGTTTTCTTATATTCATGGAATCCTAAACTTGCATAGCTGGGAAGCATGGCCTGGTCTAGCTTCCTTATTATAAATAAAGGAAATTGGTCTTCGAAGTGTTAAAATGACTTGACCTAAGGCCACACAAGGACAGAATTCAGATTAAAGCCCAAGTGTCTGCCTCTAAATTCAGTGCTCCTTTCACCAGAATGTTCTTGCAGTCAGAGAAACATTTAAGGACAGAGACCATGTCTTACCCACCTTGTTTTCCTCTGGAACCTATCTTAGTGTCTGGAAAAATTTTTGAGCAGATCAATAGATGCATGCTCTTTATATTCTTCCATAGTCAGATATATTCAATAGCAATTATACCATGATGTTAATTACACTTTTACCTTTGTAAGATTATTTGGGATAACAAAACAGCTTTTTGTCTTTTATCTAACATGAATCTCAACAATTCTGGAAGCAGTAATGTTAGCACTATTTTATATCATAGGAAACTGAGGTTCAGGGGTCTTGTGGCTTGTTCAAGGAGTCAGTAAAGAAGCTTGGAGTAATATCCAGCTCTCCTGATTCCTAACCATGAATGCAGGACTGCACTTGGCACACAAGGGGGCAAAGCCAAAATGGTAGTACATGGCTCCTGCTCAAAAACTTCAGTCTAACTGGGGAAATAATCTATACCCTCTAATGTAAAAAAGGAACAGGTGGAAAAAAGGTACAGGTGTTCAAGAACAGGTAATGGGTGAGGTAGCATGAATGAAAGACAGGTGAATGGCCCAGATAGTGACTATTCTGGCATTTCAGGAAGGAGAGGGGCCCCAAAGGCCTGTGGGATATTAGAGAAGTCTTGAAAGACACACTGGTGCTGGAGGGTGATCATGCTTTTGTTAGGTAAAGAAAACATCATTCTTATGAAATCAATTTTAATGCTGGAAGAAACTTAGAAGCTATTGCCTCCTACTCCTTTATTTTATAGACAGTGAAACTGAAATGAAGAGAAATGAGGGATTTGTTCAATTTTATAAAGGTATTTATGGCAAGCTTTTATATATAAAAGGACACAGGGCAGGGACACCTGGGTGGCTCAGTTGGTTGAGCGGCTGCCTTCGGCTCAGGTCATGATCCCAGCGTCCTGGGATCGAGTCCCGCATTGGGCTCCTTGCTCGGCGGGGAGCCTGCTTCTCCCTCTGCCTCTGCCTACCTCTCTGTCTGCCTGTGCTCGCTTTCTAACTAATGAATAAATTTAAAAAAAATCTTAAAAAAAAAATTAAAAAAAAAAAAAAAAGGACACAGGGCAGGTAAAACAGGGTCCCTACCTTGAGAAGTTTCCCAAGCTAGTAGAAGGAGGAACATGGAAATGAGTAGGTGTATTCAAGAGTCATAGAGATAGAATTTAGGTGGCACCTCATGCAGTTGCAAAGGAAGGGGTACTCATTTTATACAGTAACACACTCAAAGTTCAAAAGACTACATTTGAAATGGTCAAGGTCAAAGTCAGGTACCGTATGTCAAAATCCCTTTTCTCCACTCTGAAACCACACTTGATCTTAGCCAAAAGGCCGAGAAGTAATATCCCACTCTGAAATCAATGACTAGAAGGAATTTCCACCTGGGTGTGACTTAAGTTGGAACAATAGAGAGAAGCAGGCACTGAATCTGGAATCTGAGGGACCAGGTTCCATTTCTAGGTCTGCCTCATTCTGGCTATGTGGCATTGCCTTGCTACTCCCATTTCAAGGAGCATCAGTTGTTTCATTATAAAATTGAGGGAGGGGTTAGTTTACCCCTTTTCAGGGTTGTAGGGTTGATCAGAAGAAACATCTAGTATAAATGCTTAGTTGATTATAAAGTGATAAAGCAGTATATATAGTTATTATTCCTCCCTATAGAAAAAAATCCTGGATTATAGTTGAGTTACCTCTCTGGGATCCTGCTTTCTTGTCTATGGAGTGAGATAATACTGTCCCATCTACCTTACAGAAATGATATAAAGTGAAAAATACCCATAATAACAAAATGATAGGTCAAAACAAACAAAAAGTGTGACTGTATTCCTGGATAGAGATCAGTGATAGAGTAGGAGGCAAACTGGCCACTGTTACTGTAAACTCACATTTGTACCTTGAATCTATTTACAAAGCACATTCATAGCCATTATCCTATCCAATTCCCTCAACAGTTCTCTAAGATGAGCCTATAGGGATAAACCTATCACAAATGATTAGCCTCATCTCACAGATGAGAAAACTGAGACTCAAGAAAGTGATGAGCTCAGAGGCTGAATCTCAGTATATCCCCAGAGTCACCTCCTTTCCTTCCTTTCCAGCCAGCCCCAGGCTTAGGGCTCAGAGCTCTATCTTCATGTAAGTCAGTTTGGAGGACAGGCCAAAATCATGTTCTCTTGGACTTCTTGCTTTGGGGAGCAGTACTGGTCTTTTTCCCCATTCATCCAGTACCTAGCCCTGGGGTGTTTGATAAATTCTCTCTCCCAGAAATGGGTTTGAGGTCTCACCTGCATGGGTTGCCCCTGCAAACAAAATGAGCATAGACACCTGTATCTGTACCTTTTTCTTTGTTCAAAGGATTCCAGATGTGAGGCTGGAACAGCTGTAACACTCCTTAGGATGCTTTTGATTGCTCAGGCTATCTCAGCCAAGACATGCTTTTCTTTGCTTCTGATCTCATTTGAGGACTGTCCTCCCCATTATGCAGGCAGGACCTTAGGGGGTATTGTCTACTCTGTTCATGTCCCTCCTTTGGTGAAACCCTCCAGTGGCTGGATTACACCAGTCCCTATGTGTGTTTCCCTCTCCGTGAAGATTCTAAAGAAGAGAGAATAAGAAAATCATTCTATTTTGGGGCTTAGGGACATAATTGAATTGTGTTTTGTTAGAAGGTTTACTGAAAAGGATCTCTCCCACACTGTGGCCATGGAAATTTGGGAGATTGTTAAACTGGAGCCTTTAATGGGAGCTGAATATACAGAATCCAGGAAGAAGGGTTTGGCTAAGTCTTCTCTCATCAGGGGCAGAAACTGGGTGTGAAAGCATACAGATCCAATTAGGAGGGGAAGGGATTATCAAGACCAGAGCTAGTCCAGGCACAGGAAACACTAATGCCTGCCTCCTGGGGAACAATTATTGGCCGATGATTATTTTCCAGGGGCGGGTCAGGCACCCCTTCTTTCAGGATGTTTCTCCAGGCTGGGTTGGGTGGGAGGGGGCAGCTCTTCCCTGGGCTTCCAGATCCCTGGGCTTCTCTCTGTCTCAGCCCTTATCACACTGTGCTGTTATTGTCTGTGTTAGTGATTACTTCCCTCCACTGGACTGTGAGCTCCCCTAATGCTGGTTCTGGCTCATCTTTGTATTTGGTTGCCAGCACAGGGCTTGGCACAGAGTGGGTTTAGCATTATGGTTAGGAGCATGGTCTCTGAAGCCAGACTGCCTATATTTGACTCCCAGCTTGACCACTCACTAGCCTGAAGACCCAGGGTCAGTCATTTAACTTCTTTGGGTCTTTAGTCCCTAAATTATAAAGTGGGAATAATAATGGTAATTACCTCAGAGGGTTGTTATAAGCGTTAAAAATGAAAAGCATTGGGGCACCTGGGTGGCTCAGTGGTTAAAGCCTCTGCCTTCGGCTCGGGTCATGATCCCAGGGTCCTGGGATCGAGCCCCACATCAGGGTCTCTGCTCAGCGGAGAGCCTGCCTTCTCCTCTCTCTCTCTCTCTCTGCCTGCCTCTCTGCCTACGTGTGATCTGTCTGTCAAATAAATAAATAAAAATCTTAAAAAAAAATGAAAAGCATTTCAAAGAGTGCCTAGCATAGAGTAAGTACTATATAAGGGTTGAATGTTATTATTTAAATCTTGATTCCATATTTTGGATCTTCACTTGTTAGGAGGTGTGATTCCATGCTCCCTCCTATCCTTCATAGCCACCAGCATAGCTGCGGGAGTAAGTTCCAAGTGTTTGAGGCTGGAGCACAGGACAGGCCAAGGAGGATTGAACAGGAAAAGTTATCACTATTTTTTGCCAAATTTGACCCTTACTGAAGTCTCTGTGCTTTGTGACATGAGATGCAATTAAACTGACTCTTCCTTTCTCTACACCTAATCTGTTCAACTGATACCCATCACCTGGGTCCAGAAGATGCTGAGGGGCATTAGTGTTCTATATAGCAACAGGAAGGCCTTCTGAAGACTGATCCAAACTGGCCTTCACTGGTCTGTGTTGAGTGACCTGGGTAGGAGAGGAGGTTGGAGCCAGTGGAGAAGGATGAGCAGAAAGTACCAGAAAGTTTCCTCCTGGGGGGGGCTATGGTAGGATAGTCCAACTGTATACATCTAAAGGATACGAAATCTGGTGCTACTAGGTGTTTGTAAAATAAATAAAATAAAATAAATTCCAAATCAGTTTGGCGAGGGAGGAGTCCTGGAATGGTCTTTGGAATCTGGCAGTCTTGACTCTGTCAGTTATGGGAAATTGATTTTCCATTTATTTATTTATTTATTTTCATTTTCCATTTAAACCTTGGTTTCCTCTTCTAGAAAGTCTGAGAGGCTTAAAATCAATTTTCTTAAATAAAACTAAAACAAGCATTTTTATGTTAAAGCAGATTCCCAGGCCTTACTTCAGAGACTTTAATTACTTGGGCCAGGAATGGGGCCTAGGAATCCGTATTTCTAAAACAACCATGTGATTATGACAATATCAACAAAGTGTTTTTCCCTGGATTTAATATGTTATGGGTCTATAATTTTCTCAAGGTTAAGTTAAAAATCTGACTATATGTGTCACCTATATAAAACTCTTCACTGACTCCTGTTGATTTTGGGATTAAATCCTGCTTTCCTAGCCTGGCTTGGCTGCTGGCCCCAATTTCGTGTCTGGACTCATCTCATTGTCCTCTTCCACTATGTAATCCTGCCATACAAAGACTCTTTGCAGAATGCCTCTTTCCCACCTCCACTCTTCTGTTCCAGCTGTTCTCATTTTCTGATGCATTCTGCCCTTTTCTTTCTTTTAATGCCTTGCTCAGTTTACTTCACCCTGGAAGTATTGCATACCCACTCCAGCCACAGAGATTTTGTCTTCCTCTGAGCTACAGAAGCACTGACACTTGGTACTGCTTACACATCATGGGCAGACTGCCTTGTATGGTTATTCATGTGTTTTAGCTTTATCTTGCTCCCCCTGCCCCTTTTCTCCCCTCACATTAGATAATAAGCTCCAGGAGAACAAGGATTCATTCAAGGTTGCTCACCCCCTGCTCAATGGTGAGATCTCCTTTAGAGTACAGGGCCCTAGATTTGCTAGTTGGTTGTTCATCTTGGGTGAACCAAGTTTGTTGTTTCTTTCCTAGCTGGGAAATACCCCGTAACAGCCAATCACAAAATAAAAGAAAATTTCATGACTAGCAATATTATTTTCACTTCTAAACTTACCGACCTAAAATTATCACCCATTAATGAGAAGGCTGTTTTATAATTTGTTGAAAATGTAAATGATTTATAGCTATTATTTAATAATACTATAAAATATTATATGATTTAATAATAATAATCATTTTTATTTCCCTTAGCTGTTTAAGGGAAGATGTGCTCATTATGCTCATGAGTATCTGTTTAATAGACGTAATTACACTGTTAAGATATGTTTATAGGAGATGAGTTTATTGAATAATTCTGGGCTCTGAAATCCCCACCTCGGTCCTTCTTCTCTTTCCCTCAACCTAGGCTAGATGGTTGTCATTAATTCTGCATGCTAACAGCTTTGGTACCTAAATAAATAATTATTCTTTTCAATTAAGGAGCCCAGGATCTCTGGAACCCAAACTGACCCAGACACCAAGAAGCCCCATTGCCCCAAGAGGCTACAGAAGCAGCTTCAGCTCTGTCCTTAGATAGACCAGCCAGACTCATCCTGGAGTAGAAGGACTTTCCAGAGTCTGAAGCCTTGGACTGTCATTGCCCACCAACCCCACAGCCAATTATTGTGACTCAGGGGCTACAGCTCTGGCCTGGAAGTCAGATGCGTAGTATTCATCCCATATTCAGCTCTTGCCTTTTAGATCAGTGCTTTTCAAAGATGAATGTGCCTACAAAGTGCTTGGGGATTTGCTAACATGCAAATTCTGTCTGGGGTGGGGCCTGGGATTCTGCATTTCTCATGAGCTCTTAGGTAACACTGATGCTGTTGACTCATGGACCACACTTTGAGCAGCAAGGAGCTAAACTATTAAATTTACCCTCTGAGCCTCATCTTCTTTATCTTCAGGATGAAGGTGCTAGACTTGATGATTTCTGAGGATCTGCCCAGCTCTGATTTTGTGTGATTCTAATAAATGATAACCATGGCTTTCATATCCAATGTTTATATCAGCTTTATTCTTAATGCCCCAAATATAGAAACAATCTAAATACCAAATTGGTGAAAGGATAAACAAATTATGGTATACCCATACAATGGAAAACCACTCATCAGTAAAAAGGATGAACTACTAATGTATTTGATGAAATGGATGAGTCTCAAGTGTATTATGCTAAGTGAGAGAAGACACAAAAGACAGCATATGTGTTATGATATTTACATGAAACTTTAGAAAAGGAAACTATAAGGACAGAAATCAGATCAGTGGTTGCTAGGGGCCATGAGAAGCAGGAGGGTATTAATTGAAAAGGGGCTTGAGCAAAGTGCTATGGAAAAAGGGTGATGAAAATATTCTCTGCCATGACTGTAGTGGTGATACATGAGTAATACATTTGTCAAAACTCACTGAATTATACACACAAAATTGGTGAATTTTATGTTGTATAAATTATACCTCAAGAAAGCTGACCAAAGAAATCCCCCAAAACCATAGCTACTGTTTATTGAGTATTCAGTATGTGCCAGGCATTTTACAGAGATTATTTTCCTTCTTTTTACTACTCCTTCAAGGCAGGATTACTCCCCAGATGGGGAAGTCTAAGTTCAGAGAGGAAATGGCAGCTTTCAAGTAAGAGGCAGGATTTGAACCCATGTCTGATGACTGCAGCACCTGGGCTGCTTCTGGGTGGCTGCATTGACTTCCACATCCCTCAGTCCTTTCTTGTAGCCTGAGTTCTAAAAGGTATCCCAGGGTCATGCATGGTTCCTGGCCCCTTTCCCAGGGACTTTCATTTTAAGAGGTATTGTTACTGTGCATACCTTTGTTGAACATAGCACCCATCTTGGTTAGAACATGCCTCTAAAGGGACATCGGCAGCATGGTATGTACAATAAATCAATATACATGTCATTTTATATCATTTTTAGTTAGAAAAAAAGAGGTTCTTTTGGGAGTACACAGAGTTTGGGAGAATGGGTCCAGTGGAAGTTGGTATTCCTGGTTAGAAGATGTGGAAAACACAGCCCCAGTGACCCATCACAATTTACTTGGGAGGCTGGGATTATTACCTTCTCCATTTTGCAGATTGAGAACCCGAGGCTCATAGGTGTTGGGCAGCTTCCCTGAGGTCATACAGCTTGTTAGTGGCAGAGACCAGGCTTGAACTCTGTTTTTGTGGGTCATAATTCTATGCCTTTTCCCTTTCCCACCAACAAAAAGAGGACAGAGCCCTGCCCTTAAAAAGTTTACAGGGATGGGGGGCCTGGGTGGCTGAGTGAGTTAAACCTTTGCCTTCAGCTCAGGTCATGATCTCAGGGTCCTGGGATTGAGTCCTGTATCGGCTCTCTGCTCGGCAGGGAGCCTGCTTCCTCCTCTCTCTCTCTCTCTCTGCTTGCCTCTCTGCCTACTTGTGATCTCTCTCTGTCAAATAAATAAATAAAATCTTAAAAAAAGAGTTTACAGGGATATAGCAGCTGGCTCACAGCCATAAGAGAATGCTGAGAAAGAGCTTATAATCATGTAGACTCCATGAGGTGGCTCAAAATAAAAGGAATTCAGAAGAGAACTGAGCCATAGAGGGCAGAAGCAGTCAGGGAAGACTTCCTGGAGAAGGTGAGACTTGGGTAGGGTAGCCATGGAAGTTGGGTACAGCTGGGGCGGGCAGAGGTAGGGGAGTTATATTTGTGTCTCCACCCTCAGTTCCCTAGAAAGGCCATGATCTGAACTATGGGAAGAAGACTTGAACCATGGAAAGAATACTTGGGAGGTACAAGGCCTGGGCCTGGCTAAGATGGCTGGAAAAATTTGCTGCTGTTCTCCTGCTGATTCTGTCCTGAGGGCCTTCCCTGTTTGGGAAGGGGAGGCAACAGGAAGGCCATCAGCCACAGATGAGTAAAAGGGAAGTGGCCCTGTCTTTAGGGCCTTCCAAATGGCCCACCTCTTGGTATCACAGGCAGATGTACCCACTCACTCAGGCCAGGCATCAGATCCTGTTGCCCCAGGGGCTCCAGATGTGGCCTAGGAGCTGCTGGGTATTACTCAGCCACCACCCCACCCCCCACCTCTGACCCCAACCCCACCTGGGAACAGGCTACTCTTTGGGCACCCAGGAGGCCTGTTGGCTCCAGCAGCTGGCGCAGGATTAATAATTGAGTCTCTCTCCCGAGCTTTGCATCCATCAGGGACTAGTTCTCCTGCTGCCTGCTATTATTGTGCTCTGATCAATTAGTGGGGAAGAAATGAGGTCAGAGAGAGCAGGTGTGGGTTTGGCTTTGTTTCTGGGGAAGGGCTAGGCTGGGTTGGGGCTGGTGTGGGGTGGTGATGTTGAAGAGACAATTCTCAGGGCTTTAGGCCATGGGCAGAAGAAAGGAGAAGAGACCACAGCAAATACAGGGCTTTTAGCTCAGAGGGCCTGGCCTCACTGTTGCCAAGAGATAAAAACAGCATTTGGAAAACATTTGTGCTCCAGGCTGCACAGGGCACTGGGATGGGCCCATTAGCCACTTAATGTCCTGGATAATAACCCTCGGCTTCTGAGAATGTCAGCTGGAAACCCAGACTCTACCAACAGCGTGGAAACAGGCCAGCATCCTTGGCCTCATGTTCAAAGCGCTCTCCATTTAGCCAACCAATCCTGCTCGGTTCATCTATAACCTTCTCTCATGTGGCTCTATGCTCCAGCAACCTGAGCATGTCCTGGGCTCTCTTATTTCCTTGACTTTGTTTAAAATGTTGCCCCCTTCTGCCCTACTCTGCTCTATCTCTGCCTGTCGAAATCTTCCTCATCCTTCGTTCACGATGTCATATACTGGCTTCTTCATGAAGCTTCTTTTACAGTCCCTATCAGCAGTTGTCTCTTGCCTCTGACCTACAAGATGCCAACAACATTTTCCTTATATTAATGGAATCTGCAATCATCCTCCTTTTCCTTTTCAAGAGCACTGGAATCACAGAAGGTCATGATGTGTCCAATTCTGGACAGCTGGCCTTGACTGTACTTGACTTGTTCAGAGACCATGACTTGTCCAACATGATTTGGGCACACAGTAGGTCTGAGGAACTGTATTAAATCTAATACCCATTTGTACACATGCAGTCTATTTCCTATATTACTCTAAAAACATGAATGTGCAACTTTTTTTTCACCCATCGATGCCTTTACTCTTTCTGTTCCCTCTGGCTTACGTACCCTTCCTTGCTTTTTTTCTCTGGCAAGATCCAGCTCCAACTCAGGTTAATCCGTGCTCTCTCTGTGTCTTGTATTCTTGTCTTTGATGTCATCATTCACACTGTGCTATGAATGAGGTAAACTTTTCCCCTCAAAAGATTTAAAGCTTGTCAAGCAGGCAAACAGCAATAGTAGGGTCTGCAAATGCATGGTTCATTCGTAGGCTTCAGGCTTTGGTGTTATAAAAATCCAAATAGTATTTAAGATCATTATTAGTAGTAGCTAATAAACCATGTATCTTCTCCAAAATCAGAGCTGCTGCTGTACTGCACAACTCCAGGGCACACAGCTGCCGTTTTGGTTTAGGCCCGTGGCTCCACCTGGACTTGCATAGTGCACAGGCTTTACAACCATATCTGGAAGCCTTGCTCCAATCCTTCAACTGCAGTTCCATTCCCCAAAAGTAGCACTGTTATATTTCTTCTGTATTATTTCAGATGCTTTACACATATCAAGCATTGGTGTGTATGTATCCTTTTTTACACAAATTAGATTATGTCATACATAATCTTGTATTTTGCTCTCTGAATATATCTTTTTTTTAAGATTTTATTTATTTATTTGACAGACAGAGATCACAAGTAGGCAGAGAGGCAGGCAGAGAGAGAGGAGGAAGCAAGCTCCCAGCCAAACAGAGAGCCCGATGCAGGGCTCGATCCCAGGACCCTGGGACCATGACCTGAGCCGGAGGCAAAGGCTTTAACCCACTGAACCACCCAGGCGCCCCGCTTTCTGACTATATCTTGAAAATTATTTCCTATCAGTGCATCTGAATATCTGAATCTACTCCATTATTTTCAATACCAGCACACTATTCATTTTATGTGTGTATCATAATTTAATTAGTCCCCTATTGATGAAAATTTAGGTTGTTTCCAATCTATTTCATTTTTTTAAAAGACTTTATTCATTTATTTATTTGACAGAGAGAGAGAGATCACAAGTAGGCAGAGAGGCAGGCAGAGAGAGAGGGGGAAGCAGGCTCGCCGCCGAGCAGAGAGCCCGATGCGGGGCTCCATCCCAGGACCCTGAGATCATGACCCGAGCCGAAGGCAGAGGTTTAACCCACTGAGCCATCCAGGTGCCCCTCTATTTCATTTTTTAAAATTTATATCTACCTATTTATTTATATTTTTTGTTTCCAATCTATTTAAATACTCCAACAAACATCTTTATGGGTATGTCTTTGAATGCTTTTGGGGAGTTAATTGTCTATGGGATAAATTCCTAGAAGTTGAATTGCAGAGTTGAACAGAAACATGTGTTTCAAATTTTGATGCACATGACCAAATTTACCCTCAAAGACTGAGCCAAGTCTTCTAAGATGAGTAGGAACTAGTAAGGTAAAGATATGAACATAATGAACAGCACGAGTAGAGGCATGAGGACTTGATAAAACACAGCGTGCTTGGAGGAAATGAATCATATTTTGTGACTAGACTGTAAAGCCATCATCATTGCATGGTGAATGATGAGGCTAACCTCTCCGAGGCAGTGGCCAAGTCACTCAAGGCATTGGTCTACACTTCAGAGGTTTGCACACAATGGCTTGCCGGCCAAATCTGGCTCCCTGCCTATTTTAATTAATTAGTTAATTAATTAATCAATCAGATTTTTTATTTACCTTAGAAAGAGAGAGAGAGAGAGAGCATGAGCTGGAGGGGTAGAGGGAGAGAGAATCCCAAGCAGACTCTGCACTGAGTGTGGAGCCCAATGTGCGGCTCAATCTCACAACCCTGAGATCATGACCTGAAACAAAACCAAAAGTTGGATGCTTAACCCACTGTCCCACTCAGGCACCCTTGCCTGCCTATTTTCTTTTGAAACACACCAAACCCATTTGCTTACCTTATTGTCAATGACTGCTTTACTACAATGACCCAGCTGAGTAGTTGCAACATTGTATGCATAGCCCACAAAGCCTAAAATATTTACTACCTGGCCCTTCATAGAAAATGTTTGCTGTTCTAGGGCACCTGGGTGGCTCAGTGGGTTAAGCCGCTGCCTTTAGCTTGGGTCATGATTCCCGGGGCCCGGGTCTCCGGGCCCGGGCTCCTGCCCGGGGGGGAACCCCCTTCCCCCCCCCCCCCCGCCGCCTGCCTCTCTGCCTACTTATGGTCTATCTGTCAAATAAATAAATAAAATCTTAAAAAAAATGTTTGCTGTTCTAACCAGTAAGAGAACAATGGCAGGCATTGGAGAGTTTCAAGGAATAGAGGGACACGGTCAGATTTGCATTTTGGAAAGATCACCACCACTGTGCAGAGAGAATGGGGGCTGCAGGGAGTCTCAAGGAGCAGGAAGGAGGCTGGTGTGGGACTATGGCCCTGGGTTAATGCAGAAGCATTGTGGATGAAGAAAGGAAGGTGGATTTTGTGGTGCTTGAAGAATAGCTGGGTGTTAGAGTGAGGCTGGTCCATTGGAGAAGTCAAGGATGTTTGGGAAGATGCTGTATTCTGGTTGACATGTATGACAGGTGAGTCAGGCACCCAAAACTTCTGACTCCATTCTGGCTGCTGGTGCCAGTGCCTAGAGTGTGGCTGCCCCTGGACCAGAGTCTCTGGACTCTCTTAACTTGAAAGACCAATCTTTTCCAAACTGTAAGCTGTCATTGGCAAAAGGAAGACCTTATTAGGGATGTCTTATAAGGCTGTGCTCAATTTTTGTCTTCTATGACACTAATGCAGCTTTGATTTTAAGTATAGCCCATATTCTTAATTTTTGCCCATTTAGAAGTTCATTATCGAGATGATTCAAAAGACCCATGAGGTAGTGAGGAACTTGAACTCATTGGATAGACTGGATTGCTATTTTGCTTTTATCCAGTTCCACACAAATAATCTCTTGGTCACTTCCAATAAGAGAATACTTTCTTCCTTCTTTGAGCTGATGTGGTATCCTATTCATACAAGAAGAGTTAAATATAGAGAGCAGATGAAGAACTGGGAATAATGATTCTGTAGAATTTAAAAGGATAATGACAAGGGATTTTAAGGGTGTATTGGAATCAGCTTTTCCAGAAGTCAGTCTCAGAATTACTGTTGTCTGAGTCATAAGAATTATTTCCTAATGGCAACACAAGATAGACTTTAGTTGTCCAGGTACAGGTAGAAAAAAAAGAACAAGTAGAGTTTAGAGAGGCTTGCAGTAGTAATTGCTCTGACTTTTAAAACAGAGTAGTTTGGGACATCCTCAGGAATTTGAAGATTGACATGAACTACAGTGAATGAAGCAGAGAAGAGAGAAGAAGGGAGAAGGAGGGATAGCAGAGGACAGCAGAGAACGAGGAGCAAGTGAGTAAGAATAGAGATGGAGAAGAAGAAATCAAATAAGTTCCTGTGCATGGGAGGTACAGGTGAGCTACTTATTATGCCAGGAATTCCACACCCATGACTCATTTATTCCTCATAATAACTCTGGAGTGTGGGTAGTATCACTACTACTTTATGCATGAGGAAGCTGAGGCTCACAGAGAACAAGTTGCAGAAGTGAGGTTTTAACCCAGGACTATCTGACTCCCAAATCTGTGCTCTTTCTTCTACCCTCTACAGGGCCAAGAGTGGGTAATGGGTAGGCTAGGGTAAAGGGAAGAGAATTCAGGAAGAAAACTGGAGTAGTGGAGTCTCACAAAATCCAAGCACTTGCCAAGCCCAGCCACTCATGCCTGAGCAGCCGGCTGATTTTTCATAAAATAAAAGAAGTCCCTGAATTGAGAAATATGTGTGTCTCCTAGATTGGATTGTGCAGTGAACAGTAGCCAGAGCAAGCAGTAATCCATCACGGCCTGGCGTTGGCGGGTGCTGCCAGCCGGAGTCCTGGTGGAACTGTTGTGAAGGTGACCTTGGGGGAGAGCCAGGGTCCAACCTCCAGTTGCCTCCTGGGAGTCCAGGCATGGGATGGAAGGGAGTGGGGTGACAAGTTCCCTCCTCCCTACCGCTGAGCTATTTTCCTCCATTTTCTTTTCAGCATTTTACATGCTGCAACAATGCTGGTCTTGCAGCAGCTGGCCAGGTCCCAGGAGCTGATGATGGGATTGACCTAGAGAGATGGACTGAGCCAGCAAGACCCCAAATCCTACAAAGAGACTCAATTTATTAGCCCTTGTGACCCCAGACCTAATGTCCTCTCCTGTTGGATGAATTCCTTATGTGGACCCAGTCAGCCTGAGATGGGCCCTGGAGGGCATCCCTTTACCTGGGGAAGGCCAGTGGTTAAGGAGTCTGGCTCTGAGTCAGTCAGACCTGGCTTGGTGCCTATTTCTTATCTGTGTGGTTTGGGCAAGCTGTTAACCTCCTAGCCTCCTAGCCTAAATGCCTGTTGCACAGCATCTTTACAAAATGGCAGTTATAATTATTTCCTTTATTCTTCAGGGTCATGTTGTCAGATGGGGATTATTTATCCCATTTTACAGAGATCCAGAGACGTGCCCCTCTGTGCTTTTGTGGGTTTAGAGAACAGAAGACTTGTTTTCTGGAACTAATGTAAACTTCAATGTTGTGTGTTCTGCAACATTGTTGGGCTTTCTGGTCCCCTGAATTCTTGGCTACCATAAAGTGAGTGCTCACCATGTTCCAGGTATTGCATTAAGCTCTTTTCAAACATTAGCAGGTGTTAGGGTATTACTAGCTGCAATAACAAACAAACCCATGAAAGCATGTGGGTTTAAACACTATAGAAGTTTATTTCATCCTTTTGTAAAGTCCAGAATGGGTGTTTCTGATGGACAGTGAGCTTTCCCTCCAACTGGTGAGTCAGAGTTCCAGGCTTCTTACATACTTTGGGTCTGCAAGGTTCAACAGGTAGCAGTAGAAGCACTCTCTCATCTACACCCAGTGACAGAAGGGGGAACAAGCATGGAAGATGGAGGTTTTCATGTGCCAGGTCAGTAAGTGGCACACATCACTTCTACGCACATTCCATTTGCTGGAATTCAGTCATATGGCTTCTCATAATGATGGAAGACTGTAAAGAGTTATCTATCCATGTGCCCATGAAGAAGAACACATAGGTTTGGTAAAGAGCAATCTCTGTCATACATTATCATTCTATTCTATTCTTACAACAATTGAGAGAGCGAGAGAGAGAGAAAGAGAGAGAGGTTGCTCTTTCTGTCTTAGCCAGCACCTTGCCATGAATTCCTTTTCAACTTTTCAATACCTACCTGGTTCTATAACCCTGGTGATCTCAGTTGAACCTCCTTCTCTACCTTCCTCCACCCACCAAAGTTCTCTTATTCCAATGATTTCCTATAGGGTGTCAGATAAGTATCTGTTAAATATCTTACACAGTAAATATTGTGTAATACTCAGTGCATCTTGTAAAGGTTTTCTGTTTTATATCTTAACAGTAGATGGTGAAGTTTATCTACAATCACAATACTTACTGAGTGGTGATGATGTGCCTGAAAATTTCCAAGAATTTTACACATATTAACTCATTTAATCTTCATAGCCATTTATGAGGTAAGTTCTATCAGAATCCCATTTTACAGATGAGAAAACTGAACTCCAGAGAAGTTTAAGTAACTTGTCCAAGGTCACCCAATGGTGGAACCAGAACTGGAATCCAGAAATTCTGGCTCCAGGATCTGTGCTGTAGACAGTACTAGTATTGAGCAGTATTGTAGATCAGACTCAGAATTAAATGCTCTGTATGGGTTAGCTATGAACCCATGAAGAGGAGATAATTGTCCTTGTCCTTACTTTACATATGAGGAGTTCCAGGCTCAGAGGGATGAAGCAACCTGCCCAAGGTCACACAGCTAATAAGCGACAGGTATGAATGAGACTAAAGCCTAACCTCTAAAACGAATGGGATGGAGTCATAATTGTATTTTCATTTCCACCAGGAAGTGGAAGGATTCATTTTAAAGAATGAGAGGACAGATGGTTAGTGTATCATTTCAGGGGGTTTGTGTATATTTTAGAGAGGGAAAGAAAGCCCTGAAGGAGTGGAGGCTCCTCTAGTTTGCTCACTGTGATAAGGAATCTTGAATCCTTCTGAGTCCCATTTGAATTCTCCTATTCAGGAGCCTGCTGCACGACCTTGCAGAAAACTTGTGCATGTTAGCATTTGAAATATCTATGTGTAAGTCCCAGATTTGCCCTTGATCTCAAACAGGATTGAACCTCTCTGAATCTTATTTTCTTATTTCTAAAGTGGTGATATGACAGTCTGTCTCCATTGTGTGTATGTGTGTAGTGTTCTTTACAGGGTCTGACACACAGGACAGTAGGTACTTAAAAATTGTTGCTCTTGTTGTGTGCCAGCTGAAAGGTTGGGTTGCTGGCTTGATACCACAGAGTAGAAGGTGGGTTGAGAGCAGAAGTGCTATCCTCAGGTAAGGTGCAGAATGGTCCTCCTCTAAAGGTGGGAAAACTGAGGCTAAGGGGCAGGTGACTGACTTTCCCTAGTGGCAGCCACAGGACTCCTGACCCAGGAATCTTTCCACAGCTCAGCCTCAAACAACAGCCTTTGGATTCCACACTTTGCAGCTCTTCTCTGATGGGTTGAATGACAATCCAGGGGTCCCCAAGAATTACTCTGAGCCACAGAGTCCTTTGTTGAAAGATAAATAGTGATTGAAGCTTCTGCAGTGAATTGGAGCTACTTCTTCCTTTCTTTTTCAAGGTCTAGGGGGTTATGATGGGTGACTCAGATAAGGAGAAATGTTCTGGAAACTGTACTATAAGGATATACCAATAATTTTCTCATTTGTTGGCTAAATGCATGAGTATAAAACTCCTCACCTATCATGTTGGCCTTCGAGCATCTGAAGTTAAATGTTCCCTCATTCTAGAAGCTGAACTATTCCTGTTGGCCAAGTCTGGCCTAATGTGGCTGTTATTCTGAGATGGTGCTTCCCACTCACACCCTCTAGATTTCATACTTCATCTCACCAGTCATCCACCTCCTTGACCAGTCCTCATCCTTCCTGACCTGGAACTTGCTGCAGCCTCTACTTGGCCTCCCTGCTTCCCCCCTTGACCCCCTTTAGCTCACTCTCCATACTGAAGTCAGAACTGGCTTTCTTGTCATGTCACTCACCTGTCTAAGAAACACTTTTGGTTTTCCTCTGCCGTTTGAATAAAATGCCAGACATCTTGGCTGGGTGTATGATTCTTACCCTTCAAGGTCTGAGCCCCACCTGTCCCTTCTACAACATTTCCTACACTCTCCTGGTCCCAGTCCCTCAACATGCCCCACACATTCCCAGGTCCAGACCTTTGCCCTGATTGTTCTCACTACCTGCAGTACTAGTTCCCCTTCAGCTGCCTGGCTCCAAGGACTAACCAAAATACCTTCCCTTCCCTAAACAGCACAGGTCCTCTTTCATGAGACACCCAGGATGCTTTGTATGTGGCTCTTTTCCAGCTCTTGTCTCACTGGGTGGTAACAGATGTTAACCTCTCTGTTTGGTCCCTTAGTTCCTCACTAGGCACTAAACTCCTGGAAGACAAGGCATTGAGTCTCTTTCATTGGTGTGTCTATGTATAATGGCTGGACTGTATCAGCAGAGTCCAGCTGATTGTCAACATATTGAAATGTTTTTATACTGTTTGGCAATAGCCATCTTGACCTTTTCTCTAGGACCCCTTGCCCTTCTATGGTCCAGCAAGTAAATAGTTAATACTGGGCATAGCAGAGGGCTCCAGATTGGTCAAGCTAGTTGTTATATTTCTAATTTTGTCATGAAAAGCCTTTCACAGGGAATGGGCCCCACTTCATTCTTCTCTACCAGACAAATAAATACCTTCTAGGTCTTGACATCATAAAGAGTTATGAGGAGTGACTTTGGATGCTCTGCTCTCTGGAAAGTAACAGAAACCTTGTCTTCAAGATGTCCAGTTCAGAATACATGGGAAAGTATGACCCTTCATGGGGGGCCTAACTTGGAGGCAGGTATTAACAGTTTGAGATTTCAGGGCACAGGTTATATAGGTGGGGGAGGGTTTGATCCACTTAGTTATGGAATCCATACTTCATGCCTGGTATTAAGTGAGGCACTGGGGCTCCAGAGCTGCATCAGAATGGACTTGTCTTTTGGAGTTCACAGCCTGTATGGGGAGACAGACATGTAAACAAATAAAAACAGCATGGGCCATGATAGAGGCGAGGATTTTGATGGGACCTTGAGAAGCCCAGAGTCAGGGAGGGCTCACTGGAGATTGGAGAAGGTCAGCTGGAGATGAGTTCTGAAGGACTGCACAGAGGAGCCCCACCCGGCCCCAGGGTCACCCCTTCCTGGCCACTACCCTCCTGGAGCAGCAATGCCCAGTCATTGCTCTGTCTCCATCATTACCAGTCTTCTCCTGCCAAACCACAGTGTGAAAACCACAATAATCAAAACTTAAATAGTGCTTACCATGTCCTAAGTGCTTTATATATAATAATCCAGTTAATCTTCACAGTGACCCTATGAGGTAGTTGCAATCATATTCCTATTTTATTGATGGGGAACTTGAAGGAGGAAAGAATATTTTTGTAACTTGTCCTAGCTCTAGGGTCTCTGTGGAGCCTAGAGGTATGTTAGCCAACATAATACTCTGCCTCAAACCATCTCTAAATATCATGGCTAGGGCCCTCATCTTTGTGGTGAAAATAGAAGGTGATGCTTCAGGTATTTGGAATGTCTTTTCCTCTGGAATATATCAAGTAGTTGGTAGTCCCCACAGTCTCAGGCACCTTTTGACATAAGCTCCTTGAGATATCAGGTACTGCATGTATCTGTGGGTCACAGTGAGGGCCCCAGCCATGGGCAATCGCATGTTCCCCCACACACTTGAAGTCAACAAAACCTTACAACCTACAGAAGCTCTATAACCTTACAACCTAGAGGATTCCAAAAGCTGCAAGAATCATTTTCCCCCAAACTGGCTTCATCCTTTCTTGAATCCGTGTCCTCACAATGCTCCCTCCTCTTCTCTCAGAGGGGGTTACATGGTGAAGGTGACATTTAATTTGGACTGTGAAGGGTGAGGAGGAGTTTTTCATGCACAAAGATGAGCACAGACATTTTAGGTAGAATGAGATGCCCAAGCACAAGCATGGGAGTGTGAAATAGCATTATGTGTTTGGGGAATGAGGAGAGTCAGGATCAATGATGAGCCTGGGAAGGTAGGCAGAGGCTATCAACTTGGCCTTCAGTCATTGGACAATGGGGAGTTGCTGAAGAAAATGGAATAGTGGACATATTGGTGTTTTAGGCATACCATAGAGCAGAGTTTCCTAGGGAGGGAGTGGTGATGGGGCAGCCAGGAAGAAGGCTGAAGCCATAGTCCTTGTATAATAATGGCCTAAATTAAGGTGCTGAGAAAGAGAATTGAGCATCCAAGAAGTACTTTGGAGGATTTAGGACTGTTGATTGTGGGGTGAAGGCAGGGAGGAGTTGGGGCTGATATTCAGGATCCTGGTTTGGGTGACTGGGAGATGGTACCAAGAGGAAGGGTGCATTTGGGTGGAAGGTAGTGAGATCTGTTTCGGATTCTGATTCAGGTGGGGTCCACGTGTTGATGTGCCTTGGAGCGTTGCCTCTACAACTGAGCTCAGGAGTGGGCTCTGGTCCAGAGGTAAAGATCCAAGGGTCCTCAGAGGAGGGAAGAACCTGAAGCCACAGGAGAGAGTAAAATTCCCTAAGGAGAATATGCTAGTGACACCCGAAAGGAGAACCAGAGACTGGACCCTGAGGGAGGTCAGTAGTTCAGGGGCAGGCTGCAGGTGGCTATCTTCAAATTATAAGGTATAATTCAGTCATTCAGCACACTGATCACTTCCTATCTGCCAGGCCTGTTCTTTATGCTATGGATGCAGCAGGGAACAAGACAGAAAACTCCTGCTTGGAGGTACGTTCTAGTGGGGAGAAGCCAACATAAACAAAAGAAAAACATGGAGCAAGACCGGTGGTGGTAAATGCTCTGGAGGCTAATTAAGCAAAAGGGGTAGGGAGAGTCGAGGTGGGGGGCCACAACTGTAAATGGTGTGTGTGGGGGCTCACTGAAAAGGTTATTTTTGAACCAAGGTTTGAAGGAGGTGAATGTGGTAGATACCTGGGGGAAGACTGTTCTAGGAAGAAGAAACAGCACTATAAATGCCCTGAGGCATTTGAGAGGAATAGATGGGAGGCCATGTGGCTATCACCAAAAAATTGTAAGTGTTATTATTATTATATAATTATTTTGTAGGTTTTTTTTTTTTTTATCTACCACTGCTCTGACTGCCATGATTTTTATAGCAGTGATCTTGGGAAGATCTCTTAACCTCTTTGGAGTAAGTTTCCTTACCAGTAAAATGGGGATAATAATAGTACCTACTTGTTGGTAAAGTGCTTTGCATAGCACCTGCCACAGAGTATTTGCTGTTACTACTGGTATCACTATCATTTTTATAATCGTCATCTCCCTCTCTCTAGACTGTAAGCCCTTTGAGGACAATGACTGTATGTCATTCTTCCCTGCAGCCCAGGACCAGCCCAGGGCAAGACTTCACAGTATCGGCTCTATAAAGTGAGTTTGGGGATGGAATAAATGAAGAAGCAAAAGGTAGGACATAGAAGGAGCCAGGTCCCTGGTGGCCCCTGACCCCAGCTCCACAGGCCCAACAGGACTGGCCAGGGCCTGGGAGGCTGGGACTTAAGCAGACCCAGACTCAACAGGGCATGTGGAGCCTCCAGGCCTGACAATCTATTTGTTATTAGGGTAATAAATAAACAAGTTGCTTGTCAGCACGGGGACTGGCACGAGCGCCTTAGAAGATAAATGCTGCCTCCGAAATAGACAAATATTTACCATCCTCCAGACGAAGTTGTCAGCTCTGCTTAAGGCCTCCGGGGCTTGGAATTAAAGTGAACACCGAGATTTTTTTTACTCTAATGGAGATGTATAGTGTATTTCTTCATAACAAAGATTGTGAAACTTCTTGTCCTTGAGCACCTACTATGTGCTGGGGCTTTCCCTCACACTCATCACAATTCTTTGGGGGTAGGGACTGTGATCATCATGTTTCAGATGAGCAAACTGAGACATGGATGAGTGAAGTGACTCACTAAAGGCCACACAGCTGGTGGTGGTAGAGCTGGAATTTGAATGTGAGCCCTAGCCCAGGCTCTGGGTTGGAGTTTCCTATAGCCAGTATGTGAAGATCCTTAGCTTGGTGGGAGGAGTGGAAAGCAAGCAGACAGGCTCCACTCCCCCTTATGACTCTGAGGTCACTTTTGCTTCATGGAACAGACAAATGGGGCACATCAGGGCTTATGTACCTGAATGAGGTTGTCACAGGAGGATGGCAAAAGTTGTTTGCATTTTAAGACTGCAGACAGAGCATTAGAAGTGGGAAAGACTATAGGATTCCTCGTACAGATGGAGACCAAGATCTAGCTTAGCCCTGATATGTTAGCCTCTGCTGTGCGTGCAGGAATCAAGTGACATGATGCCCACTTCCCAGATGAGGAAACTAAGGTTTTGAAGAGTAATGACTTGTTTAAGACCTATCACCATGAAATGACAGCCCTAGGGTTCCAAAGTGTTGCATCTCCAGATTGTGCAGGTAGAGTGAGGGGGCCACCTACCAGCCACACTATCAAGATTTAGTCCTTGTTTTGTCAGTTATTAGCTGCATGACTTTGGGCAAGTTACTCAGCTGTTGGTGCTTCTGTTTCTTATTTGTAAAATGGACATACTAATAACTTACCTTGTAGGGTTGTTGGCAGGTTGAAAAAGTATGTATAAAGTACTTAGACTGTGCTTTACACACAGCAAAATATTAGTAATTATTAATTATTATAAACATTAGTGAGTATTATTGTCATTATTAATGTATTTGTGTGTCAGTCATTCATTCAGCAAAGTTTATAAGTGTTTGAAGCAGATGCTGTCAGTGCTCACACACATGCCCCCAGCATTTACCATTTCTGAGCACAAGGGGCAGGCCAGAAGTACCAGGGTATTAGACATACAGAGCAACTTTCAGCCAATAAGTAATGGTAGCTGGTGGATAAATACCCCAGCTTCCTCACCTCTTGGGTGGGATATTCTGAGACAAGTTCTACACTGGTTCCTGCAGTTAGGTTCTACTTACTCATGGAGGTAACTTGTTTACAAATGCACCCTTTAGATACAAACATAGTGATTCAAAGGGGCATGTGCACCCCAATGTTTATAGCAGCAATGTCCATAATAACCAAACTATGGAAAGAGCCCAGATGTCCACCAACAGTTGAATAGATGAAGAAGAGGTGGTACACACACACACACACACACACATACACACACAGGAATATTATTCAGGCATCAAAAAGAATGAAATCTTGCCATTTGCAAGGATGTGTTTGGAGCTGGATGGTATTATGCTAAGCAAAATAAGTCAGTCAGAGAAAGACAAATACCATATGATTTCACTTATATGTGGAATTTAAGAAACAAAACAGATGAGCACAGGGGAAGAGAAGGAAAAATAAAATAAGGTAAAAATTGAGGGAGAAAAACCATAAGAGACTTTTAACTATAGGAAACAAATTGAGGGTTGCTAGAAGGGAGGTGGGTAGGGGATGGGGTAACTCGTTGATGGGCATTAAGGAGGGCACTTGATGTAATGAACACTGAGTGTTATATGCAGCTGATGAATCATTGAATTCTACCTCTGAAACTAATAAAAAATTCACTCTTTATTGGTGCCTACCCTCCCCTATCTCACTTCCCAATAACTCTTCTAGTGATTCTTGAAACCATTTTCCAAATACCACTACCTGCACTTGAATCCTTGTTTTAGAATCTGTTTCAGGGGAAACCCAAACTGTGACAGTCTCTAATGTGTATCAGATCTTATGTTTGGAACTGATTAGGCAGATGAAATAGAGTTGGGAGAAAGGGGAGAGAATTTCTGTCAGAGGAGACAGCATCTACAAAGGCACAGAGATATGGACTGTGTTTAGTGAAGGGTGAGGAGAGGAGTGTGGCTGGGACAGAGGGCTTACCACCTTATAACTTGACTTTCAGTTTTGCCACGATATGGACAGGCTTAGGAAAGATGCCTCAGATGGCCATAAGGAACACTCTGCCCAGACAATAGTCTCAATTTAATATTTGAGGACCTCTCTGCAAAGGGTAGGGGTGTTCATCTGCATTTTTTATGTAAGTTTCCAAAGGTGTTCATCAGCTGAAGGTTGTTTTTTTTTTTTTTTTTAAGATTTTATTTATTTATTTGTTAGAGAGAGAGAGAGCGTGCACAGGCAGACAGAGTGGCAGGCAGAGGCGGAGGGAGAAGCAGGCTCCCTGACGAGCAAGGAGCCCGATGCAGGACTCGATCCCAGGACGCTGGGATCATGACCTGAGCCGAAGGCAGCCGCTTAACCAACTGAGCCACCCAGGCATCCCGAAGGTTGGTTTTTAAATAGTTGTATTTCATTGGAAAAACACGGTAATTGCTGATGGACTCTATTAGGGAAGGTTCAGTCTAGAGGCTGTGAGGTAGATGAACATTCTTTGAATATTCTCTGATATAGGTAAGAGGCTCAGCTCAGTCCTAGAAATGACTTCTCTCAAAGGACAGGGGCAGGGTCTGGCCTCTTCTTCTCTGTGAATCCCTGAACAAGGCTCTCCTTTCCTCATTTTCCTCCTCCAGGAAGTACCTCTTCTACACATACATCACTCTTCTCATGTCCCTGCAGTTCTTTTTGGGTGTTCACTCTTTGTTATGTGGTTTAGCAAACAGTTTCTGAGCTTATACTTGAGCAGGACTCCTTGCTAGGCTCCGAAGACCCAAGGATGCCTCAGTTGTGGGTCTGTGCCTTCAGAGAATCTCTCACTCTGGAAGAGGAGATGGACATGTAAGCTGACAGTGGCTTATATGGTGAGGAAGATGTCACAATAGAAAGGCAGAGGGAAGGATTAATCAAATCTAGGGAACAGGTCATTGATATCTCAAAGCCAATGAAATCTAAGCATGGTTTTGAAGGATGTGGAAGAGTTGAGTACTGTTCTTCCAATGATAATTTATGTGCCTTCTTAAGAGTTTGAGCATCAGATTCTGCCAAACTTTCAGCTTCTTCCCCTAACTCAAACCCTTCCAAAGATAAATACACTCAGGTTCTACCCCAACCCCAGCCACACCTTGAGTCTCACCCCATCCTGGTAAGGAGGAGGAAGTCACTGAGAGCCTGGGACCAGCACTGCCTCCCCTTCTCACTTTGCTTTTGAATTCCTTAGCTGGAGCTCCTCTCCTACCATGTGAACCCTGGAGCTCCTTTAGTTTTCCCAAATGAGACCCTTGTATTCATTGTCTGATTTATTATATCCTTACAATATTGGATGGGCTCACAGAAGTGGAACAAAAGTCTCAGGGTCACAAAGCCAGACAATGTTTGAGTGGGTCTTCAGACATGGGACTGGCTGAGCCCATGCTGCCATTCTAATAAACTAACTTGTTAAAGCCTGGGAGATGCTGGAACATTCTGATAGAACATTCTAAAGTTGTGGAATATCCCCCAAATCATCCAGGCTCCAAGCTCATTTTCTTTCTACTAAAAACCTCATAATTTGTGATAATTCAGAACTTATAAACTGGCCTGAAATTTACCTTTGCTTTTTCCATGAAAAGTCTTAGTAAAGGTACATATTTTTAAAGAAAAAATTGCTATGTGGCACTAAATATATCAACATGATGTGGCCATGGCAAAGATTTATATTCATTCATAAGAGTTAGCTATTCTAGGCATGACTTTGATGGGCAGTAGAATATGCCACTTGTAGAGGTGTGGAGAAGAACATATTTCCTAGCTTTCATCCTATAATTCACATTTTTCTTTGTCAGAGACTCTGAGCCCCTGTCCCACAACCAGTCTCACCAATTCTGATTATTTATTTATCATTTTCAGGACAGTCCCCTGCCCCTGCCAACTGCTGTGCCATTACTTTTGTTGAAGATGAAGACAAAGTAGTAAAGGGGAAGAGTCTTGGAGTCCAATCATAGATCCCCCACTGACTTTGTGTGTCCTTGGATAAATTCTTTAACTTCTTGAATGGCATTCAAGTCTCTTTACTTTGGCCCAACTCCCTTTTATAGCTCCAGCTCCCACTTGTATTCCATATATTCCCTAAACCCTCCAGTCAAACATGCTTACTTCCCATTCCAGATACATGCTCCATCATGCCCTGTTTCCTCCTTTACTAGGAATATTCTTTCTTTCTTTGCCCTTAAGATCCTATGCATCTTTCAAGACTCAGATGAAATACCATTTTTTCCATAAAGCTTTCTTCCCAGTTGGCTGTGAGCCTCGCTATCATCTGTTTTGGAGCTTTTAATCTCATTCTGCCTGGCATTAGAATTCTTATAGACATGTCTTTTTTCTATAACTAGATTATAAGCTCCTTGAAGGCAAAGCAGATGTCTTCTATATCCTCATAAATCCACACTCTAGACTTGGGATATACAGATGTAAGTGGAGAAGCTGGTATTAATACTTGGGGTTCTGGCTGCAAAGCCCCTATTTCTGCATCCTTATGGAATGGATGAAAGAACTTCATTTTCCTTGGCTTTCAAATGCAGGTAATATTTTGTGCTTTATGTTACTTGTGAAGATGAATAATAAACTCTGAAGTTCTGTTAATCTCAGAAGATTATGGTATGGCTCTGGTTTTCTTGGATGAGCAGGTTAGAAATTCAGGAGGAACTCAGTTACAGATCTATATAATGGAGCCCAAGTCTGGATTTGGGGAACATCCAGGCCTGAGACTGACTATCCCTCATTCCTGAGCTCTTGAGCTGGTGGGGCTCTGAGGCTGTGTGGGTTTCTGACTGGTTCCCAGGCAGCCTTCTTATACCTCAACACTCACTCTTTAAGTCTTCCACCATCCAGTGTTTATTCAAGAAACATTGGTTTATTCATGAACCTCCTTCTATGTATCTTGTATTGAACTAGGTCTTGAAAATATAAATATTAACCAGACACTATCTTTACCCTCTAGGGGGAGACAAACATGCAGACAGACAATGACAATCTATGGAGAATGTGGGGCCGCCAGGACTCCAGAACAGAGGGCCCAGGGGATCTGAAAGATCACACTTTCTATCTTTTGCTCTCCCTGGACTGTGGAGTACCTTGACTCACTGTGAGATCTTAGATCATGTTTACTTTCTGGCCTTGGTTTTCATTCTCTACACAGCAAACATCTGGGTCCAATGGTCCCCCCAGATCTTATCCCATAATACTTACCTTTTGATGACTCTGTACTCGTGCTGCTGGGTGCCTTGCCAGTCATCATCATACCCTCCATGTTTCTCAAGAGGGTGGAAGCCTCCTAAGAACCCCAAGCCCCACCAGGTAGAAGCTCTGGCATTGATAGTTTGACTCAAGGACTTACAGAGAGGTTCCAGGCCATCTGTTGGTGTCTTAGGCAGTGCTGGAATTGTCAGGTCTGCTCTGGGCACATTGTCTGCCCTCCTGCTATTTCCTGGGTGAAGCTGCTTTGTGTAAACATCATGTTAGGACCTGGGAGTGCAGTGCTGAGCAAAAATAGATGCAGTTCCTAACCTCATGGAGTTTATAATCTTGTTGGGGAGTGAATATTAATAAAAAAGTAAAAAAATGTATAACTACATCATAAATGAGTGTTTAAAAGTAAGGAAGGTGGTCCTAAGAGAGCAAGTATAGTAAGGATTGGAAGATGTCAGTGGGTTTAGCAGCATGAGGTCATTATTGAGAGAAGTTTCGTCAGAGTTATGGGTCCAGAAGCCACACAGGAGTGGGCTGAGGAGCAAATTGGAGGTAAGGAAGTGGAGATGGTCAGTGTAGGTAACTCAATTAGTGAGCACTGAATGACTTGGAAGGAACATCAGAGGTCTTTCATGGAAGGTACTTTCAGAAAGATTACAAAGAGTCACAGGCATATCTTTGAAATCCTTTGAACAATTTTTGAGATGGGAAGGTCAAATTCCCATTTGACAGATGAGAAAAATGGAGACCCAGAAAGGTTTTGTGCCTTGAGCAGAGTATTCCCAGTACAGCCAGGACTGGAACTTAACTCCCCAGAATCCCTGCCCTCCTTCCGCTATGCAAACATTGTCTGTTTAGAGGTTGTCTGAATGAATGTGTATTGTTTTCACCACACTCAAGTTTTCTTTGTTACATCTTTCTACTCTCCTCAGTGCTTAAGGATTCAGGACCACGGCCAGCATCCAAACAGCCTACAAACTCTGAAATAAGCTTAGAGTCTTAGTCAAAGAGATCAACACTGCCTTTGTAAGTTGGTTTTGTCAACAAACATCAGCCAAACATCTACTAAGTATCAGGAGCTGTGAGAGGTAACCGAGACACAGAACTGGAAAACTGCCTTTAGGGAACCTACCATCTAGGGTGGAGAAGACATGGATGCAGATAATCACAGTAGACTGTGAGAGGTGCACAAAGGTTGTGGGATCAAGGAAGTCTTCCTGGAGGAGGCCCAGCCTGAACTGAATCTCGGGGAGAGCAGAAAGATCCCTCTGGTGCAAGGTGAGAATAAAGGAGGGGGGTGAGAGGGAGAGGCAGGGGCTGACTCAGAAGACTGAATAAGAGAAAGGAGTCTCCCCAGGCTCATTCTAAAAGGCATAGCCAGGTTTTCATCTTGCAAAAGTCGATGAAAATATCCTGGGTTTTTCATGTTTCCTTTTGGCACTGAAAAGTTTACCACCTCACTAGCTGAAGCTGACACTGTGAGAACTGTGTTGCTGGTGGATGGGGGGAATTGAAATTTGGGGATAGAGAGAGGAAGGAGAATTAGATTTGCTGAATAGTCAGTATGCATCAGCACCATGCTAGGTGCTTTTTACACATTCTCATTTAATTCTCTTGACAACCTGTAAAGTAATGAGGTCCCCATATGAGGTTCCATAAAGAGAAACTTTACAAAAGAGGATCAGAGATGCCAGTTAATTGTGGCCCATGGCCACACACCAAATAGAAGGGAGAGCTGGGATTTGAATTCAGATCTGCATGGCCCCAAACTCCTCACATTCCCTCCTCATGCACATGCTGCTTTGGTGGAGACCCAGCTGACCAAGGAGCAGAATAATGGCCCCTGGGCACCCACTCCTGCAACCTCCTGTTCACACATGAAGAGTAATCACATTAAGTATTGTTTTCTCAGCTCCTAAATCCCAGAGCTTTGGAAGGCCATAAGTGGACTCAAAATTTGTGATGCGGCCCCTCCTGGGCTGGGTGTGTTTTGCTTGTTCCTTACCATTCCACTGTCTACTGTCTTGCAGAAAAGAGTGCTTCTGTGTCCAGGAATGAGAAATTGAGGGGTTTCATATTGGTGCCAATTACCTGCTTTGCCAATTACCTGCTTTGACACCCCTGAGGTGCCCTTGGCCCCCAAGTTTTGGAGGCTGCACCATTCTCTCTGGGCCTTTTGCCGCAGTTGTAGTGGTATCTGCCGCAGAGCCTGAGGAAGCTTTATGGAGATGGTCACACTCCAGTGCCCAGCCTACTTGTTGGAACTTTCCAGAAATATTGCACTGCAGACATTTTCCACGCCGTTATGCTAATGGAATCAGGAAAAATCAATTGTCCTTAAGGAACAGGAGAATGAGACGTGCTGTAAATGCCACGGGATGAGTGATTGGTTGATTGCTTGCCGGCGATCTGAGTGCGTCTCATCCCTACATTATTCTGATGAATTTTTATGGCGTGCCTCCTCTCTTGCTTGCTCCCTCCCCCCACCCCACCCCCCTAGCTGGGGAAGAAGGTTTATGGCTTGCAGCTTCTCAGTTGATTGAATGCAGCTGGCATTGTTGCAGCAGAGGACAAATAGGTACATTTGCTTTACAGGCTGAGAAAAGTGTGTTTGGAGAAATTGCACTACCACGTCCCTCTGCAACAAAGGCGCCCTTAAAAATGCAGATTTTTTTTATGAAATGACTTTACTCTCCTTCCTAGCTGTCCGTAATCTTCCTATCAGAGGAAAGGGCAAAAAAAATGTTGGAGGAGAGAAATATATGGCTTGCAATTCTGCGGAAATCCGATTTTTCATTCTTATCACAAAGGAAGCTAACGAAGGCATTTCATTAGTATTCATTTTAGGCCGATGTGATTTTCTCCTCTTTGCTAACACAAAAATAAATAAATAAACAGTTGAGCCATGTCTGGGAAACTGCCGACAAGGCGGCCTAGAGCAGAGGTCGGCATTTTCTGGAATGAATGTATACCGCATTCAGCAAGGTGGCCAAGAAAATGGATCCAGCTCAAATAAGGATCATCTGGGACAGAGAAGAGACAAGGTTTAGGTGGAGACAGTTCTCTTGGGTCTCAAAACTGGTGTCCAGCTTTGTTGTGGCATTTTATGGACTGGGGAAAGCAAACAGGCTGTAACTATTGTTTTCCATGGGGAATTTGCTGCTACTCTGGCTGCAGGTCCTGAGGTAGGGGATGTTTCATATCTGGTCAGGGCACTAGGGAGCTCCTTCTATTGTTTTTCTTTTCTGTTTTTTTCTTAAGGGCAAAACCCTGTTGAGTGTTGGTAGATCATATTGTGAAAATCTGGACATTTTTGGCTGGGAAGTAGAGATTTTGGGACACAGCTGTTATCTTCATCCATCCAAAGGGGCATTGTGGGCAGAGGAGCGGACTTAGTGCACTGGGTGCCAGAGGGCTAAACTAGGACCTGTGGATGGAAGTGACAGTAGGCAGATATGAGATCAAATTTCAGATCAAGCATTTTCTGGGTATGTCCATAGGAAGGTTATTAATGCCTGAGCCTTGGCATCCACATGTGTATAATCAAGTAAGTTAGAATAAAATCCAATCCTTTTATTATTTTCAAATTATTATCAAGTACGGTAATGTGTAGTGCTGGGAAGTCAATATTGGTGGCCGCTTTGTAGAAAGGTTCCCCATCTGAAATTCAGAGAGATGGTAGGTTGCACAGCCTCTGGAAAGCAGGCTCCTGGTCTCTGAGGCCAAAGCTCTTACCCTCACCCAGTGCCCAGCCCTCTTCTTCAGCTGTTTTTTGGTCTACTGTGAGAAGGTGTTGAGACACAGAAGCAGAAATCTCTTTGTTCTTAGATAAAATTCTTACCCAGTTTGCCTCAAATGCTAAGTCATTTGACACATTTCCATCTCTCTCCTGGGCTGCGCACCCACAGAGGGCAGAGTCCCTTGGTACTCTCTGTGCTCTATTCCGATGGCCCAGCAATTCCTGACTTGCCTTAATGTGCCGTATCCTTTGATGGTTATTGGCCTGGCCTGTGCTCTTTCCTCCTCATGGGACTTTTTCCCCTGCCCTTTCCATCTCGGCAAGGCTCATTCATCCTTCAACTCAGATGCCACCACTTCTGGAAAACCCTCCTGGAGACCCATGTAGGCCCCCTTTCTCTCTGTGCTCTTGTGGGGTCATGGTACACTTGTTTGTAGAACTGTAACTATAATGGTAACAAAAAAGCCACAAAAAGCAGGGATTCAGGTTGCCTTGGGTTCAGATTTTGTCACTGATGTATGATCATGAGTGAGTTACCCAAACTCCATGAGCCTCACTTTCCTAGTATTATCTACCTCCAAAGACTGTTTGGAGGAGTCAGTGAGTACTATTTGTAAAGTACTTTGCTCAGGGCCTGGCACATAGGTGACTGTAAGCAATTCAAAGTGAAGGAAAGAAGGGAGGAAGGAAGGAAGGCAGAGGGAAGGCAGTTTGTTTCTTTTAGGTTGGTTAGAAATCTTGATCCAGAGGCCTGAGGATACATTTTCTTCAGTTCCTCACTCCTGTCTGTATTTCCCAGAATAATAATTAACCACGCAATGTGCCAGGCAGTTAGTGACAGGTCCAGGATAGAACTCTGAGTCTCTAGTCCAGGCTCTTTCTCATGCCTCCCCTCCCAGTCAGGACTTTGGCTGGTCAAGGGCTCGGTCCCATCTTCTTCACCTGTCTCTGGGCAGTGGCTCAGGGCAGGACCCACCGTGGGTGTTCCATGCCGTGTTGTGATAGGAGGGTCATGGAGCTCAGGTGGGGAGATTGGAAGCCCAGTTCAGCCCCACCTGCCTGTGACCCTCTAGCCATCAGCTTTCTCATCCATCATGGGGTGATAATACCTCCTGTCAGCCCTACTATGCCCGGCTATTGCTGAAGAGAGAGAGGAAGAGGAGGAAAAGGAGGGGGCTTTCATCAGCTCTTGTGTGCACATCTAGTAGTTGAAAGGATTGCTATAGTTGGTGTGTGGTGGTTGTCATTGTCTCTCAAAAAGTCCCCACAGTCAGGGTCTTGGAGCCAGTCTCTTATAGGAGATGGTTCTGCCCTTGAAAGCCACTCTCTCAGTCTGGCGTTTCCTGTGGGTAATTTGAAACTGGGGCTCAGAGAACTGAACTCCAGTTAATGGTTTTCAATAAAGAATTAAGTGCTGCTCGTCAGGCTGGCGCTGTGGCCGGCTTCCCGGAAGCGGGAGAGGGTTGGGGGGGGGGGGCGGGCAGTTGCACGCATTTAGGGATGCGTTTGCATTTTCCGGTCAGTTAGGCAGCCTGATGAAAAAGGGATAAGATCAGACCACAGCAGCCAGAGGGTGGAGTGGAGGGGGGAGCAAGAGAGACCCAGACCTGCACTATGCAGGCTGCAGGGAGGGAGTAATGGTCACTGCCATTGGAGTTGGATGACTTGTTCCCACAGAGAGCACTTTTGTCAGGGACTTGGCTGGTGGCCCTTCCCCTGGGGCAGCTCCTACAGGAAGGAATGCTGAAGCCTTTTCAGCTAGGGCTTTCTCCCGACATCACCTTTATAACAACCACAGCTTTCACTGTGCTTTCTGCACAAAATCACTCCTTAAAGCTTCATCTATAACCCAAAGGGGCTGCTATTGTTTTCATCACTCTTGCTTTGCAGATAAGGACATTGAAGTACAGGGAGGTTAAGTGACTTGCCCAAGGTCACATAGTTTCTGAGTGACAGTTCTGGGCTTCAGAGCTATGTAGTCTGGTATTGAAGGTCTTGCTGTACAACCACGATGCTATATAACCTGCTAATCTCTACTAGGGTCCCCAAATCATTTTACCTCCAGCTCATGAGGTTAGCAGGGGAGGGTTATTGGCTCCATCTTACAAATAAGGAAGGACTGAGGGCCAGGGAGGTGTTGTGTTTGGGAAAGGGGACATGAGAGAGAGGCAAAGAAGGGCATCCAGAAATGGGGAGTGAAGTAGGAAGACCCTATGAAAAAGTTATTTACAGCAGATGCCAAAAGACTTAAAAACATTCAAACCCTCTGAACTGGTATTTCTGTTTCTGGGAGTCTGCCCTAAGGAAAAAATACTGCTACTAGAAGACAATCTAAATAAAAGAAAAGGTTGATTATAGTATCAGGTGATTGGAAACAATTTAAGTACCCAACCGTGGGAAGTGGTTAAATAAAATCTGGTGTTTGCACCTGACTTGACAGTGTGCAGCCATGAAAAATAGACCTTCTGAAGGTGACATAGTAACCTGGAAAAATACTTATGTTGCAATGTTAAATAAGGAAAGAAGTAAGACAAAATTTTATGAATAATAAAATCTCAAGTATGTACCAAGTATGCAGAGCTGTGGAAAATAATAATAGCTGTTATGTTAGGATGATAAAAGTATAATCATTTTTCCTCTGTTTTCCCAACTTTCTATAATGCTATTTAATGCTCAAATTATAGGTAAGTTGATGGACTTGGTCCAGGATATTTTGTGATGGCCTAAGAAAGGTTACTATCTCTCTCTATGCCTCAGTTTCCTAATTGGTAAAATGTCGATAGAACTCCCTTATTTTCAGGATTACTATATATACCTTGATAAAGGTATAAAGTTTCTTGCACAGTTGCCTGTGCATCGTATGACCATGGGGTGTCAATTTCTTCCATTTCTCACAGGTTGTTTTCTGACTTATTAAGGTTTTCACAGTGAGGATGAGACAACCAAGTCCAAATCTGCATTCCGGAGATGGAGGCTCCTCAGGGTCAGGTGTAGACCTGTCACTCTTCCATCACTTGATACCAGACAAAAGAAGGAAGGCTAGAGAGGGTCAGCTGGAACCCAAGCCCCAAGGCAGCCCTGAAATTTTTCTCCGGCCCCTCCCCCACATACTCACCTCCCTAAGCAACACGTAGCACTAAGCTAGCCTCCTGGATAGCACCTCCCCAGCACTTCTGGCAAGATCTAGAGACTTGTTCCATTCTGATGTTGCCTTCTGGGGGCCTACAGGTCACCAATTCCTTCCTCCATTTGTTTACTCGTTACTCATTCATTTGAGTCATGTAGAGAGTCAGCTACAACAAATCCTCACTGAGTGTTGACTTCATGTCTCCTGGGTGTGGGGGCGGGAGTGTGTGAACCAGAGGCTCTCACTTACCTTAGCTTATTGAACACTCATATATGCCCAGCAGAAGAAGTTCACTTAGCAGAGCCTGACAATTGAAAAGAACAAGATACAGGCTACCTGGGTGACTCGGTTAAGCATCTGACTCGATCTCAGCTCAGGTCTCCATCTCAGGGTCGTGAGTTTAAGCCCTGCATGGAGCCTACTTAAAAAAAATAAAAAATAAATAAAGGAACAAGATGCAAATGAATCTTTCCTTTCGCAGTCAGTCAATCAGTCCCCTGGCCTTGCTGGTTCTGTCTCAGTACTGTCGTTTGGATCTGATCCTTCTGCTCCAGCCCTCAGCTTCAGCCACTCCCGTCTCTGCCAGAGTCACCTTTATAAAACTCAAATCTGACCTGGAAGAGCATCCCAGCTCTTCAGCCTGGCCAAACCAGTTTCTCGTGGTCTGACCAGGCAGCTCATCACATAGCCACCCCCTGCTTCTTCCTGCTTTTCCTTGCTCCTCAATGCCCCTTTATGACTTTATGCTTTACACACTATTCCTGCTTCCTAGAATGCCCTTTCCTGCATGGAAAATGCCTACCCATCCTCTAAAATCTACCTCAAATCCCCTCTCTTCTTTGGCTCCCATACAAGATTTGCTGTTCCCCCTCTGTGCCCATTTCCCACTGCACTGTGATAATTTCTCAGTCTGTTTCCCTCTGGCTCTTTTTCCCACAGGACCATGCATCCCTCAAGGGCAGGAACCATGTGTTTTTATTTCTGTGCCCTGAGAGCTTAGCTCAGAGTCTGGCATAGACAGGAGGCCCAGCGAGTGTTTGTTGACTGAATTATGGATGACAGTGTGATCTCAGGGCCTCCACTAGGGAGGAACAACAGGGCCTCTTGACCTCTTGGGAATGGGAAGTGTTTGCAGCTGAATTCTCCTGGCAGACACTTTTCAGCATCACCAGCTGCTCACTCCCCAGAGGCCCTATCTCTGCTCAGCTCCCTGATGGGTATAAGAACATTTGGCCATAAACCTACCTAGCTATGGGATTGCATCCACCACCTCACGGGGGCTCACTCTGACAAAGCCTTGACCTGTGCAGCTGGGCATATGGAGAGCCTCATGGTCTGACCCTGCTGCATCTCAGCCCCATGCCATGTCTCTCTGTACCCTCTTTGCTCCAGGCTACAGCCAGATTGAAACGTTTCCTGAAGACATCTTGTGACTTGTCTTTTTAAAAAATGGTTTCTTCTGTCTGATATATTCTCCACCTGCCCACCTCTCCACCTTTGCCTGGTGAAGTCCTGCAGGCTCTCTTGGTTGCTTCAGGTGTCACCTCTCCTCTGGGTCAGGGGCCTGTCCTGTGCACATCCCAGGCTCTGTGGCAACTCCACACAGCATTGACATTACCTGTTTATTTTCTCAGCAAGCCTGTGGGCCCCTTGAGAACAGGGATTGGACTAATTAATTTTGGAGTCCCTAGTACCTGGAACAGGCACTTCCAAGTACATATTGGCTGGCTGGTTGGTAGGATGGCTGGGTGGGTACCTGGTGTTAGGACCCTTCCCCATTGCTTAGAGTCTAACTGCAGTGTGCACGAGGTGTAAGGGTGAGGGGTCCAGTCTATAGGAAGGGCACACCCAACCCTCAGTCTTGCAGGGCAAATGAAACACTCTATTAGTGAAACGGAGCTGAGAGTGCTCCCAAGTGCAGCTGTGGGTTAGAGAGAGACCTGGGCTTTGGGAGCAATCCTTCTTCCCACTGGCTCTGTGCTTTCTCCTCATCTGTCCAAACTCGTTTCCTGATCTCTAAAATGGGAAGCACAACGCTTGCTCAGCATACTTGACAGAGACATCGTGAGGACCAAGTGTGACAATGTCTCCAACATTACTGCTTCAACCCTGAAGGGTCCGGCCTGTTTTTTCACTCAGAGTGGGTAGAGCTCGGCACTGTGATGTGGCAATGCCCACTAGAGGGAGTAGCAGAGCAGGACAGGTCCTCCTTTTTGGAGCCATGTGGCTGGCCCAGAAAGGGAACACAGGAACCAAGACACATCACCATCAGGTCCCCGGCTCACCTCACCTCAGGTTTCTCTCCAAGTTCAAATGACATCTGGGAAGTCTCTGAAGTACTAGAAAAAAAAATAAATAGAAAAGCCCGGTGATGGCACAAGGGGCAGCCCTAGCTCACTGCATTATTACAGGGGCTGGCTAGGAGCAGGGTGAAAGTATAGGACCTGGGATTCTTTCTCTTGAGCATTGTTTTATCTGGTTGGTATAGGGCACATCTACTCAGCTATGGAAAGCCACCTAGTGGGACAGGGCTGAGGTCTGCACAGATCTCCCTCCACGGATGCCTGAAAACTGCAGGCTTGGCCTCACAGCTGATTAGCTCCTCTTTGCTGGGGCGAGTGGGACCAGACAAGGAGGCCAGCTGGAGGAGAGCTCTGTAACCCAATTTGCTGTGTGGAGAAGCCAGTCTGTCTGGCAAGAGCTAATTGGAAAGCTGCTTCCTCTAAGCCTGGACCCAGGAGGGCGCTAGGCCTGGCTGGGCGGGGGCCTCCTCAGCTAGGCCCACATCACTTAGTGCTTTGTGGGAGCCGCTCCCAGCAGGAGAGCACTTAGCCCTGGTAATTGGCCAGGCAGGCTCATCATTAATTCATGCCAAATTGTATTTCTTCTTTTGAGGGAGAGAGAGAGAGAGAAGAGTGGGGGTAGATGGGAATAAAGGAGTTTCTGAAGGGAGGAGTCTGTTTTAGGGCTGGGTTAAAGCAGCTTTGACTTGGGACAAAGGAGGCTAGTGATTCATTCATTAACTTGCTGTTGACCTGAGCAAGTTATTTTCTCAGAGGAGGTCTCAGTTTCCTAATCTGTGGTAGGAGATAATAACTGTGTTCTATTTACTTCAGAGATGGCTTCAAAGATTGAATCCAGATATGAGAGATAGTGCTCTTCAAATGGTCATTTCAGCAGGCCCAGGGAGGCAGGGAGCCATTTACTTTTCATGTAATTATTGATGTGGAGCGGGGTAACTTTACATCTATCATCTTTTGGATGGACAATATTTTTTCATGACTCCATCTTATCTTTTTTGTTGGCTTATTCACTCTTTGGTATGTTATTTTAGTGGTTGTCTTTGAAGTTTATAGTATATGTCTTTACATTGTATTACCTTCAAGTGAGATTACAGCACTTCAAATAGAGTATAAGACTCTTAAAATAGTATATACTTCCATTTCTCCTCTCCTGACACTTATGCTATACATTTGCCATACATTTGACTTGTAAATTCTACAATACATCATTATTATTTTTGTTTAAACAATGATTTTTAAAGATTTTTTTTATTGTGGTAAAATACACATAACCTAAAATTAGCCATCTTAACCATTTTTAAATGTACAGCCCAGTGGTATTAAACATGCTCATAATACCATGCAACCATCCCCATCCCTCTCCATAACTCATTTCATGTTGTAAAACTGAAACTCTGTACCCAGTAAAGTCAACTACTTTTTAAAGGGATTTAAACAATAATTTAAAAATCTTTGTACATTTACCTCGCTTAGTTGCCATTTCTGGTATTTTTTATTCCATTGTGAGGATTTCTATTGCTATCTGGTTTCATTTTCCTTCTGCCTAAAGTCCTTCCTGTAATATTTCTTATAGGGCTGTTTTGCTGGTGATGAATTCTTTCAGCTTCTGTGTGTCTGAAAAAAATTTCTTTTGCTTTCTCCTTTCAAAGACATTTTCACTATGTGTAGACTTCTAGGTTGATAGCTTGCTTTCTATACTTTAAAGATGCTGCTCCACTGTCTTTTGGCTTACATTGTTTCTGATGAGAAATCTGTTTTCACTTTATCTTTGTTCTTCCGTATACAATTTTGTTCTTTCGTTGTTTTTAAGATTTTCTTTTATTAATAGTTTTGAAAAATCTGACTAAGATGTGTCTTGGTGTAGGTTTCTTCATTTTTCTTGTGTTTGGGGTTCATTGAGCTTCCTAGATCTGTGAGTTTATAGTTTTCATCAGATTTGGAAAAAGTTTCATCCACCATTTCTTCAAAAAATTTTTCTGTTCTCTTCTTCTCCTTCATGGACTCTAATTATTATTAATTGTTACATATATTAGGTCGAATGAAGTTGTCTCACAGGTCACTGATGATCTTCTCATTTTAAAATTCCTTTTGTTTCCTGTATTTCAATTTAAATAGTTTCTATTTCGAGTTCTTCAGGTTCACTAATGTATTTTTCTGTAGAGTCTAATCTGCCTTTAATCCAGTCCAGTGTATTTTCATCTCAGACACTGTAGTTTTTGCCTCTAGAAGTTCAGAATTTGATCCTTTTTTTAAAATCTCCTGTGACTTTATTTAAACTTTTTGAACATCAGGAACATAATCATAGTATCTATTTAATGTCTTTGTTCCCTAATTCTAATATCTGTGTCAGTTCTGATTGAATGGTGTTTCTCTTCAGTGTGGGCCATATTCTCTTGCCTCTCTGCATGCCTGGTAATCTTTGATTGGATTCTAGACACTGAATTCTACCTTGTTGGGAGCTGGATTTTTCTTTTTTAATTTTGTGAAATATTTTTGAACTTTGTCCTGGGATGCAGTTAAGTTAATTGGAAACAGTTGATCCTTTTGGGTTTTGATTTGAAGACTTTTAAGGCAGGACCAGAGTATCTTCTAGTCTAGAACTAATTAATCTTCATTCTTGAGGTAAGACCATTATGAATGTTCTACCCATGCCCTGTGAATTATATGGTTTGTTTGTTGTTGTTGTTTTTTTTTTCAAATTTCCTGGGGAAAACAGGTACTATTTCTGATGCTGTGTGAGTGCTGGACACTGATGGATCTTTCCTGGGCCTTATGTAGTTTTGTCACACATATGCATTCAAGACTTGAGGGGAACCTCCACAGATCTCTGGATTTCTCTCTGTTCAGTGCTCTTTCTTTCCAGCACTCTGTCTTGTGAACTCTCACTGTCTTGCTCTCCTTGGACTGTCAGCTCCGACTCTTCAACTCAGGGACTCCATCAGATTCTCTTTGGGTTCTCCCTGTTCTGAAGCCTAGAATCTCTCAGTGCAGCAAGCTGGGGAAATTGTCAGCTCTGCTTGTCTGTATCTTGTTCTCAGGGGTCTTTGTCTTTTTTTGCCTGACATAAACTCTCTTGAAAACCATTATTTCATCTTTGGTCTGGGTTTTTGTTGTTGTTGTTGTTGTTTCAGACAACAAGGTAAGCCCTATCCCTACTACTCCATCTTGCCTATAAGTGGAAGTTCCTGGGGAGGCAGGAAATGGGGAACTTTTAAGAAAATGTGGGTTTAGCTCCAAGCCTTGGTAGTATGAGATTTGCAGGGCAGGCTACAGCAGGTTCGGTAGACAGAGTGGAGGACGGTAATGAAGAGGCCAAGATTTTGGGGATCTATCCCAGACTCTTTTACTCTTCACAATCTTTAAAACAAAATCCAAAATTCCTGTCATATTGTTCCAGATCCTTCCTAACGCAGGCATCTCCAGAAGGGCTTCTTTTTTTTTTTTTTTTTAAGATTTCATTTATTTGACAGATGGAGTTCACAAGTAGGCAGAGAGACAGGCAGAGAGAGAGGAGGAAGCAGGCTCCCCAATGAGCGGAGAGCCCGATGCGGGGCTCGGTCCCAGAACCCTGGGATCATGACCTGAGCCAAAGGCAGAGGCCTTAACCCACTGAGCCACCCAGGCGCGCCCCTCCAGAAGGGCTTCTTAAAGAAGAGAAAGGAGCCCAGGAAAGGAGAGGGTTAATAAGTGATAATTTAAAATTGTGTAGAATTCCATTCTACATAAGGGAAGAGGGACTGATTTATTAAGGACCTCGCCAAATGAGATTGAGGACTGGTATAAGAATTTTGTATATATCATTTAATTTAATGGCTTAATTGATTTAGAGCCACTTACTGAACTCTGATTCCAGACACAAACTTGAACCCTGTTATCAGACTGAGATTTTCTGTGCAGACACTGCACCTCAATTTCAGATTGAGCTCTGATGCCATTGAGATGATGCCCATGAGATGAGTCTCATGAATGACAATAGAACTCATTCAATGTATCTTATTCCCACCATAGTAAATTCTTTTAAATTTTTTGTGATTAATGAGTTAGGGTCCCTTCACTTCTCTTGTTTTCAGTTCTCTTTTTCCTTTTTAAAAGCTGGGAGCTCAATGGTGTCAATACTGAAGACTATATATTCTTCTTGACATTTATTTGTGAGGTGAACAATGGCCCATCATTCTCCCAAACCCTATTAACCAGCTCTGGTCTCTATATCTAGGTTGACTCTGACAGTTCACTCAGTGCCCACTATGAGTTTGGACATGGAGTGGATAAGAAACACCCAGGAGAAGTCATTTTTCCCAAGCCCTTATATATGAAATGCAATCACAATGCTCTCCTAATGTTGTATTCTTGTCTGTCTATAACTTAGTAATTCATTTACTCACTCAGCAACTATTTATTGCCCACTTGGTGTGTGCCAGGCACTTTTCTAGTTGCTAGGAGTAAATCAGTGGGCAGACAATAATCCTTGCCCTTGTGGGCCTTGTAGTGGAAGACAGACAATAAATAATAAATACAATATGTAAGTAAGACACATAGCATGTTAGTATGTAATAAGAGATATTGCCTATGAAAGTCATCACCATAGTGTCTGATACATAATAGGTATCCAAGAACACTTTCTGAAAAGCTATGTGGTAACTTCACATTGGGAAGTCAATGGGAGCCAAGTTTTGAAGAATGATGAGAAATTCACCAGATATGTGAGAGGGGAGTATCTGGCATAGGGAAAAACAAAGTTAGAAGTTGGAGATGGGGGATACACTTGAGAAATACCATCCTTCACAAACCTACATTAGTGCCTATGGGGAGAATGTGTCAGGCAGTTAGGGCTGGCAGAGATTAAGTAATGTCAGTACCATGGAGAGCTCCAACAGAGTGTATGTCAGTACATCTGGAAACCTCCTGAGGCAAAGGAGAGCCTTGGCAGGTGATCAGCTGATTTATCTGGGAAATTCAACCCCAAGATAGAGTAACTCTGTCCTAAATTCAGACCAGACTGCTATCTGAGTCCAAAGTTAGTGGAAGTTAGTACACTCCTGCCTTACATTTTCTGCTATTGTAGCAGTTGGCAGAATCTTGTAGCAATAATATCTCTGGAATTGTTATCCAAAGACCTAACTTTGAATCATAGTTATACCATGAACCATCTGCATGGCTTTAGACAGGTTAGTTAGTTTCTCATCTGTAAAGTGAAGATAATGATACATACACTGGTGTTGTGAGAACTAAGTAGGATGGAGTTAGCAAAGCATCTTGTGCAGTGCCTGGAACATAAAATCTACCTTACTTTCCAACACTTTGTTGAAGGGTGAGTGAAATCTCTGGCAATGTTAGGGATTCTGTGGAGGTGAAGCATAGGATCTTACTGGCAGATAAAGTGAAGAGGACATTTTAGGCAGAGAGAATAACAGGAGCAAAGGTAGGGAGACATGAGAGTGGATGACTTGGCCAGGAAATGGAGAGTTGTTTAATAAGATTGAAGCTATTCAGCTGCCACTTTTATTCTGAGGTCTCTTAAACCACTATTTTCAGCACAGAGCACTCTGTTGAACCTTCAGACTTTATTTCCAGCTAGTCTATTGTGCATCTTAGTTGAAAGATCTACATACACCTCTGACCCACCTTTCCAAAACAGAATTTGCCACCTTCCTCCAGTGTGCTCTCTTCAGATGACATGTTAGAAGGAAGATGAGTGTCTTATGAATGATCTTAAACTGGGTGGAAGTTTTCGGAAAGGATATGGTGACCTTTTTCTCCTTTTCAAGTGAGAGCAGAAAATGCGGATGGCTTAACCTAAAACCTGAGAAAATTGGGTTAGAGAAGGAAGAACTTCTACTATCATAGATTGTAAGAAACTCAGGAGAGGTGATCAAGAAAAGCCATGCAGTTTTCTTCCCTGAAAAAGACATTATGATCTAGCTGGAATATTCTCCTTCTTCATCACTACTTAGTCACTATTATAATAATTGAATTATTAATATCCTTTTAACAGCAGTTTACATTTGTATAGAGCTTTACAGCTTGTAAAAGGTCTAATTTGATCTTAATCGCCACCCTGTGAGGTTATCAAGACAAGGATTATTAACTCATTCCCCCTCTGCCCTCATTTTATACATGGAGAAACTGAAACTGCAAACCACAAAAGTGATGCAATTGGCAAGAAATCAAGTAGTGCAGTCAGGAGCAAAGCTATGTCTCCCAGCTCCCACTGAGAACCCTCCCCCTTCTTTTTCCCAGCACAGCACTCTGGATGTCAACTGAAAACAGCAAGAACAACAGTTGAATATATGATTAAAGATCCTGATGCTGATTGCAAGGAGTGGGAGAACGGAGACTTTTCCTCAAGGATTTCAGGAGTTTCAGTTCAAAGTCCTAGAGCTAAGTTATTAGGAGGGAGGGGGCCTGATGCCATGCTGGCTTTAAGAAGAAAATTGGCGGTAATCTATTCTCAGATGGCCTAGGACCATGTTTACACCCTATTTCTTTTGCCATGCTGCCCCCACACCATGAGGGATGAGGGATGTGTCATTGTTATCCCCCACTTTCCAGATGCAAATGAGGAGCCTCAGAGAGGTGAATGGATGAGCCTAATGTCTCTGGTCAGTGACTGAACTGGGCTCTGTATTGCCTTCTCTGGCCTCTTGGTTCAACCTTGTTCTCTCTCTCTTCCTGCCGCATCCCAGCTGCCTCTGGCCAGACCCAAAAAACAAATCCTATAATTGAGTTGGAATGTGGGTGCTGGGGCTTGAGAGACAATGTTTCCTGCTTTTCAATCTGTCCTTAATTTATTAAAGTGATGAAATAAGGAAGAGGCCCAGAAGGGGTGGATGTTTTCCATCAGTGAGTCACGGGAACCTGCAGAGGCAGAAGGTCAAGAGGAAGGCGTTGTTGCTCTGGCAGCTCCCATTCCCTGGCAAAGCCCACACAGTGCTGGGGTGGGGGTCTTCTCAGAGCTGTCCCTAGGAGTGAAATAACCCGAAAAAGAGCAGACTCCACAGAGAACTCTCTCCTTCCCCATAGTGTTACCTCTGACCACCAGAGTGCCTTCCCTTTCAACTGACAACCACTAGGCTCCTAGGAGAGACATCCAGGGAAGACAGGAGGAGGACTGAGGGGGATCAGGAAAGGCTTCCTGGAGGAGGTGACATAGAAGCTGAGACTTGAAAGGTGAAGAGATGTTTTCTGGGAAAAGGGGAGGTAAGGAGGAAAAGGCACCAGAAGGAGGTTGGCAATCAGGGAAGGCTTCCTGGAAATGGTGAGTACAGAACCAGTTCTCTAATAACTGGGTAAGAGTTAGCTGACTGACTGAAGAACAGATTATTATGAGGATGGAAAGGGGATTGTGAGAGAGCATGATGTGTGTAGGGATGTCTGTGGTTAGAACTACTTTTGGGGAGATGGACACAGGCAGGGCTGGGCTTTTGTGTCCTGGCTCTGTGTGCACTCTGCTCTTTCAAATGATGACACTTTTTTTTTTTTTGGTCCAGTTCACATCACCCTCCAAGATCCATTTTAAATTCGAAATCTTTGAGTCTTCCTTGATCCCCTCCTTGGTCTCAGGTAATTTATGAGCATGACTGATATCTCTATATGCTTTATTTCATTTACTCATTACAACATCTCTGTGAGCTAAACAGTTCAGTTCAACATCTATCTAGTCCCTATTATGTGCCACACTCTAAAAACACAGAGATAAATCAGACATTGACCCTGTCCTCATATAGCTCGCATTTTAGTGGGAAGACACACCTATTAACAGATACTTTCAATAAAGATGGTGTTAGGAACAATTATCTCTGTTTTGCAGATGAGGAAGTAGACTCATATTTATTTATTGACTGACTTTTCCCACGGTCCTAAGGATAGTAAAAGGAACCCTTCTCTGGGTGGCACTGAAGTCAGTGTTTCATCTCCTGCTCTAGTCAGCTCCCATGATACTTATCATGGTCTGTCTATCTTGAGGATATATAAAAAAGAAATGCTGATAGATTTGACTTACCCCCATACTTTGCTTTTAGTTCATTGAAAGCAGGATACAGTGTTATGAAGTGGTCTTATAGAGTGAGATCTTGTAAAGAGATGGGAACTAACATTTAAGAAGTACCTACTAAGTGCCAGCCTGGTATTCTGGTGCCAGACCCATTTTCTACCCATATGCCTCTTTTTCCATGCTTCCAGTACCTTCCCAACCTCATCTACTCTGGTTCTTCTTATCATGGTCAATGACTCTTGGTGACTGCCCATTCATTTGTCTATCTCTGTCTTCCCTACTTGATCATTTAGAAAATTCAGAGCCCTGCATAGCATGTGGGCTAATGTCAGAGTTTGGTAATCCTGAATTGGATTGACTTGAATTTTCCTTGTTGATTTCCACATGCTTTCATAGACTTTGCATGTACCTTTCTGTATTTGTGCATATTGAACCTGGCTTTCTATAGGCTAACTCATAGCTTGTGTTGTGCATGTACAGCTCCTGAGTGGGGACTTGCATTGATTGTATTTCCTACAAGGGCATCCTCAGTCCCTTCTAAACCCTATGTATGCCTCCTCACCTCATCATCATCTTACATGACCCAAATGTCCTTCTCTTCTAGAAATACATTTCAGGGTAACTCGTGTCTCCTAGGCTTAATTGAAATACTTCAACACTCTGGGGTCTGGAGTCTGGCCTCTTGGTACATATCAAGAACTTGCATTGCCAGCTGAGCTCTCCAGCGGTGTGACTGCTGAAAATGTAAGAGGACTTCTTGGTTCTGAGGGAAGATGGGCAGTAAGTTATAACTACATTTAGCCAACACCCTCCACCCCTGGTACTGTCCACAGTTCTGAACACACCCCAGTTGGTTTGTAGCTTCTCTAAGAGGCTAAACCTCTGGGGGCAGGGCAAAAGGTAGAAATTTGGAAATTGTTGTCTTCAGACAGTTTATGTTTCTGGGTATATGAGAGAAACAGCCCCCTCCCCTGCTGATCATGGTGTTTTAATGACTCAAAATCATGAATATTAAACCAAGGGAAAGTTGACAGTATTTAAATGAGCATCATTAAGAGACACATAAATTAACAGGGTTTTTAGTTCTTGTGGAACTGCCGTTTCAATGTTAATTAAACAACCGGAGAGCTCGGGTGCTTTTGCAGCAAACTGTCCCCAAAGTGTGCTGCAGAATATCATTATGGGTGGCTGCCTCACTGTTTAATTATTTCCAAGTTGATTTTTTTTTTGTTCATTGCTGCAGTAGTTTTATGCTTGTCTTGCATTTGGAAAAGGTGGTGGGGCTGAACCCCCAAGAAAGCAGCAATGTGATCAGTGGGCCCACGGGGAAGATCTGAGTGGAGCAATGTTTGTCCCTTCATGCTGGCCTCTGTGAGGGAAGCCCCAGCTGACACTTTGGGCTTCCTAATAGACTGGTCCATGGCTGAGTCTAGGAGGCACCTGGATCCTTAGGTGCAGACACTTTCACTCTTAAAAAGTTGAGGGTCTGAGTTGGAATGGATCCCTGAGTTGAGGAAGGGTGATGGTGAGGGAGGGGGTAACTGTAGCTTCCATGAGTATGTTTGAGGCAGTGTGGAGTGGAGGACCAGGGGCCCTGGGATGTGCTTTGGACTCCATGGGTCTAAACTAAGTGATCTTGAGGTGATCCTTTCACCTGACTGGCACTAGTCTCTTCAACTGTGAAATGAAAAGGTTTCTCAAAGAGAGTGATATTGCCCATAAGAGGGTGAAAAGTAGTTCTTGAGGGTTAAAAGAGCTTGCTCTTTTTTTAAAGTATATGAAACACAGAAATACATGGAATATAAAAGCAGATACATAGTATAACTGGTATTAAAATTTATGGAGGTGGTGATTAAGGAAAAATGTTTAGAAAGATTGTGTAGGTAGGCAATAGTGGAAAAAGATCAACAAACAGTAGACTGGATGAACCTTAGGAGCTTCATCTGTAAAGAAAAGGAAGTCCAGTGTGAGGTGGCCAGATGGACACATACCCTAGGATACAGAAATGGTAATTTAGAAGAGAGCCCAGCCCATAGGAGACAGTATTTATTGAACAGATAGATGAATAAAGAGGGCCTCCTTATAGCATTACATGAAATGCTATGAAATTCCATTAAAATATTTATTTATTCATTCTATATCCCTCAGCATAGAATTAATAAACAGCACAAGATAATTTTCTTAAAACATTGTTAATTGGAAAAACAACTATATGGTCAACTAATCTTTGAAAAAGCAGGAAAGACTATCCAATGGGGGGAAAATAGTCTCTTCAACAAATGGTGTTGGGGAAACTGGATAGCAACATGCAGAGGAATGAAACTAGACCACTTTCTTACACCATACACAAAAATAAGTTCAAAATGCATGGAAGATCTGTATATGATATCAGAAGCCATCAAAGTCCTAGACGAGAACATGGGCAGTGACCTCTTTGATATCAGCTAGCAATTTCTTTCTAGACATGTCTCCAGAGGCAAGGGAAACAAAAGCAAAAATGAACTACTTGGGCTTTGTCAAGATAAAAACCTTCTGCATAGAGAAGGAAACAATCAACAAACCAAAAGGCAACACACAGAATGGGAGAAGACACTTGGCAAATGACATATCTGATAAAAGGTTAGTATATAAAATCTATAAAGAACTTATCAAACTCAACACCCAAAAAACAAATAATCCAGTTAAGAAATGGGCAGAAGACATGAGTTGACATTTTTCCAAAAAAGACATACAAATGGCTAACAGACACATGAAAAGATGCTCAATATCACTCATATATCAGGGAGATACAAATCAAAACACGGTGACATACCACCTCATACCTCTCAGAATGGCTAAAATTAACAACACAGGAAACAACAGATGTTGATGAGGTTGTGAAGAAAGGGAACCCTCTTGCAGTGTTGGTGGGAATGCAAACTGGTATAGCCACTCTGTAAAACAGTATGGAGATTCCTCAAAAAGTTAAAAATAGAACTACCCTATAACCCAGCAATTGCACTACAAGGTATTTATTCAAAGGATATGAAAATACTGACTCAAAGAGGCTTATGTACCCTGATGTTTATAGCGGCATTATCAACAAAAGCCAAATAATGGAAAGAGCCCAAATGTTCATTGACTGATGAATGGATAAAGAAGATGTGGTATTATGCTTAGCGAAATGAGTCAATTGGAGAAAGACAACTATCATATGATCTCCCTGATATGAGGAAGTGGAGATGCAACGGGGGTGGGGGTTAAGGGGGTAGGAAAAGAATAAATGAAACGAGATGGGATCAGGAGGGAGACAAACCAAAACAGACTCTTAATGTCATAAAACAAACTGAGGGGGGTGGGAGGGAAGGGGTGTTGGGAGAAAGTGGTGGGGTTACATTATATGTTTAAATAAAAAAAAAAGATGTCATATACATATACAATGGAATATTACTCCTCCATAAAAGAATGAAATCTTGTCATTTGCAATGACGTGAATAGAGCTTGAGTGTATTACACTAAGAAAAGACAAATATGGATTTTAAGAAACAAAACAGATGAACGTAGGAGAAGGGAAAAAATAAGAGGAAAGCAAATAATAAGAGGCTCTTAACTATAGAGAACAAACTGAGGGTTGATGGAGGGAGGAGAGTAGGTGCTAGGCTAAATGGGTGATAGATATTAAGGAAGGCACTTGTGATGAGCACTGGGTATTATATGCAACTGATGAATCACTAAATTCTACTCTTTCTTTTTCTTCTTTTTAAAATTTATTTATATATTTTTTCTTTAAGCTTTTTTATTTAAACATATCATGTAACCCCACCACCCTCTCCCAACCCCCCTCCCCCCCAACCCCCCTCAGTTTGTTTTATGACATTAAGAGTCTCTTTTGGTTTGTCTCCCTCCCGATCCCATCTTGTTTCATTTTTTCTTTTCCTACCCCCTTAACCCCCACCCCCGTTGCATCTCTACTTCCTCATATCAGGGAGATCGTGTGATAGTTGTCTTTCTCCAATTGACTTATTTCGCTAAGCATAATATGCTCTAGTTCCATCCATGTCGTCACAAATGGTAAGATTTTATTTCTTTTGATGGCTGCATAGTATTCCATTGTATATATATACCACCTCTTCTTTATCCATTCATCTGTTGATGGACATCTAGGTTCTTTCCATAACTTGGCTATTGCGGACATTGCTGCTATAAACATTCGGGTACACATGCCCCTTCGGATCACTACGTTTGTATATTTAGGGTAAATACCCAGTAGTGCAATTGCTGGGTCATAAGGTAGCTCTATTTTCAATTTTTTGAGGAACCTCCATGCTGTTTTCCAGAGTGGTTGCACCAGCTTGCATTCCCACCAACAGTGTAGGAGGGTTCCCCTTTCTCCACATCCTCACCAGCATCTGTCATTTCCTGACTTGTTCATTTTAGCCATTCTGACTGGTGTGAGGTGGTATCTCATTGTGGTTTTGATTTGTATTTCCCTGATGCCCAGTGATGTGGAGCACTTTTTCATGTGTCTGTTGGCCATCTGGATGTCTTCTTTGCAGAAATGTCTGTTCATGTCCTCTGCCCATTTCTTGATTGGATT
>RCUC01132843.1:0-26589 GCA_003697995.1 Taxidea taxus jeffersonii
GTCCTGGGATCAAGTCCCGCATCAGGCTCCTTGCTCAGTGGGGAGCCTGCTTCTCTCTCTGCCTCTGCCTGCCACTCTGCCTGCTTGTACACTCTCTGGCAAAGAAGTAAATAAAATCTTTAAAAAATTAAAGTTAAAAAAATAAAATAAATAAAATAAAAGCTCCAACAGTAATTCTGATTTAGCTAATTAGACGAGAAGGTGAGCTGGGCAGGAATAGTCCCACCAAAACAGAAGAAATACCTTCTCCTGGTTTGGGTCGGGGGAGGCAGAAATTTCGAGTTTTATGTTTATCTCCCCTAAATGTTTTTGTCAGCCTTTAGAGCTTGCTATCACTTGTCTTCTGCTGAACTTCAGTAGAACACAAAATGAATATTTTTAAAAAGATTTTATGTATTCATTTGAGACAGAGAGAGGGAGAACACAGAGGGAGAGTGAGAGGGAGAAGCAGACTCCTCACTGAGCAGAGAGCCTGATGTGGGACTCCATCCTAGGACCTGAGTTGAAGGCAGACGCCTAACCTACTGAGCCACCCAGGTGCCCCACAAAATTAATATTAACAGAAAAACTCAGAAACAGACTTCCAAGCTTAGACATCCTGCTCCTCTTCATGGATAGGAGGGCTCGTGACTATGATTAGAGGTATTTTTTTTCTGACATTGAAATTGGGTTCTGTACTAGATAGTGGAGTTGTTCTTAGCAGTTTTGACAGTGTTATGTAAATTGCAAGTAGACTTTTAGGAACTTACGCTACCATCTGAACAAGTTTGAGAATGCTTGAGAAAAGCCTTGAAAGCTTCATTCACTCTCCCTGTCCCTCTTCCTCTCTTATTAAACCTCTCCCTCTATCCTTCCTCCTCTTCCCTCCTCTCTCTCCCTAGCTCCGCCCCCACCCCACCCCAACCTCTTTCCCTCTCTGCTCAGGTTATTAATTTCCTCAAGGGAGCCCTGAAAGCTAAACTTGAGCCCCCCTTGAGTTCAGCTAGCAGGGAGAAAATCCCAAAATGGGAGTAATTTGATATGTCTGGAAGCAGGAAAAACAAAATTTAAAATAGAAGCTTCCTTCCAAGAGGTAATTACAATAATGTCTTACCTGTATATGTCACTTTACAGTTCACAATACATTGTTATGTGTATTACTTCATTTGATCTTTATTTTCACTCCTGGAAGAAACTATGCTCTTAGCAACTTCCCACGAGTAAGACAAAACAAAGCAAAACAGATGAATAAATTGAAGGCTTAGAAGGGTTAAGACCCTTTCCAAGATCCATCAGGTAAAAAAGTACAAACTTCTAAGTGACTTGCTCACAATCACAGAGTAAAAAAGTCCATGCGCTCAGCAACGAAAAGGGACAGATTGCTGATACTTGGAACAGTTGGGATGACTCCCTAGGGAATTATGCTGGTGAAAAAAGCCAACCCCTAAAGTTTACCGTATGATTTCATTTATATAAAATTTTTGAAATGACTAAGTTTTAGAAACACAATAGTGGTTGCCAGGAGTTAGGTATGCTGGAACGAGGTAGGGCAGGAGGAAGGTGGGTGTGGTTATAAAACAACACAAGGGATTTTTGTGGTGACAAAGTTGTTCAATATCTACACCATGATGGTGGATACGGAAACTTCATGTGTAAGAAAAGTGCATAGATCTAAATACACACGCACATTGAGAACAAGTAAAACAGCAGAAATCTAAACAAACGGGCTCCATCACTGTCAACATCCTGGTTATAAAATTTTACAATAGTTTTGCAAAATGTTACCACTGGGAGAAACCAGGTAAAGGGTAGACAGGATCTCTCTGTCTAATTTCTTACAACTGCATATGAATCTGTAATTATCTCAATAAAAACTTCCACTTAAAAAAGTGAATGAGTCAGGGTGTGTCTGTTTCTTGCCTGTGCATTATTTACCTCCCCAAAGAGGAATGGAATGACAATGACCTTGTTTTTGGAATCCCCATTTTGATTCACTACTTTTTGAGTGACTGAGTTGGCCATGGGGGTATATCCAAATTTTACCCTGATTCTTACATCAGGCAAGGAAATAGTTTCCCCAGAATGATTAAACTCCAGGAGTGTTTCCCACATCAAGCAACCCAAATACTGTACCAAGCACTGCAACGTTTTAATTTATCTGAGCCAGTTATATCAGTGCACACACTCTCTTGAGTTTTCCTTGACTTTTTGGGCTCAGCTGCTGGTGGGGAACAATGTTAAGAGTAGAGAAAGGAGGGATCAGTGACAGAGCCTTAGATCTGGGGGGTGGGGCAGTGGGGGTTATAGTGAGGATGGTGATATTCTCTCCGTGATTATGTGTACATCGAAGCCCAAAGGGGAGGGTGGGCTTCTGATGTCTACCTATTCCAGACCTCAGATTTTATTTACCCTTTCCTTCTCCTGTTCTCTTCCGGTTGCTCAATTTCAGCTGTTTCTCTCTATCCTGCCGCCACCCCTCGCTGTCTTTTGCCTCTTTTTCTTGATTTTTCCCTTTTTCTTCTTTTTTGCTATATTTTTCTACTATAACCACATTTTAATTAACACACAGTTGTTTTTTTTTAAGATTTATTTATTTGTTTAGAGACAGAGAGAGTGTACGCTCGCCAGTGGGGAGGTGGGGCAGAGGGCGAGGGAAAGAGGCAATCTTCAAGCAGACTCCACACTGAGTGTGGAGCCTGATGAGTGGCTTGACCTCTTGACCCTGAGATCAGGCCCTAAGCCAAAATGAGGAGTCAGAGGCTTAATCAACTGGGAGACCCAGGTGCCCCAATATGCAATTTAAAAATATTAAACAAACAGTAGCAAGATAGACACTGACAGCTAGTACACAGCTTGCCGTAAGGTCACATGGCTTTCACGCTCATCCACAGGCGTCTCCACTGCAGGAACCCCTTCTGGGTGCAGGAGTGTTTTGTTGAGGGTAAAAAAACCCAAGTCCCAGCCTGGGCTCCACCACTGACTTGCCACTTGACCTACAGCACTTTGTTTCCTCAGCTACAAAACCAAAGGGATGGACTCAGAATTTCCTCTCCAAATCCCTGAAAGTTGTTTCTGAGTTTAGAGAAACAAGCCTTCCTGGCCAGGCGTGGCGGAGCGCTGAAAAAAGACTGGTGAATGTAGGTAGAGAGCGAGGCTTTAGAAGATTGCTTCATTTGGAGCCCTTCCCAGAGGCTGGGTATTCCTGTGGGCCAGGAAGTCGTGATCCAACCACTTGCCATCAACCCGACGCTGTAATTCCACTTAGCCTCCGCAGCAGGCATGGCGTGTAGGCATTGGACCACAGAGAGGGGGTGGTTAATCCAGAGAAGATGAGGGATCTGACTGGAGCAGGATGACTGTCAGACTAGAAAGGGAGGTGATTTGTTTCAGGCATATGAACAAAGGTGTAGGTAGGGTGATTCAAACAGTGGCAGCGAGAAGAAAGAATCAGCTCTCATTAGGGACAGAGGGAAGCATAGAAAATGTAAATAGGGGCGCCTGGGTGGCTCAGTCCACTAAACGTCTGCCTTCATCTCAGGTCGTGATCCCAGGGTCTTAGGATCGAGCCCCGCATCGGGCTCCCTGCTCCGTGGGGAGCCTGTTTCTCCCTATGCCTTTCACCTTGGTTTGTGCTCTCTCTCACTCTCTCTGTCTCTCAAATAAATAAATAAAATCTTAAAAACAAAAAAGGAAAAGAAAATGTAAATAGAGTCAAGCGGTGGAAAATATTGAAGAAAGAGAAACTGCCATTTCCCAAGGTCAAGTCCCATGGCAACACCAGGACATACATTTATTGTGCTCTTAGTATGTGTCAGGCACTTTCACGGGTGCTGCCTCATTTAATCTTCACCACAACCGGACAAGGTGTTAATATCACCATTTTATACCTGAGGAAACGGACACTCATGAAGGTTAAGTCACAACGTGAGACCTTGCACAGAGCCACCATGGAAGCGGGGCTGTCTGAGTCCTAAACCTAAATGCCCCGAACTGGTGGATGCTTCTTTTTAAGTACTTTTAGCAGCTGCTGAGCTACTACCCATCCGGAAGTCCCCAGTCTCACCTTGCCACTGGCCACACTTGTCCGTATGCTAATGATAGCTTGGGAATGCTGTGTTGTGGGGCTGGGGGCAGGGAGCTCCGGCCCGGGGTCTTGAGTCAGAAAATCCTGAATGTGAATCCTCACTCCGTTGACTTGGTGCCTGTGGGCAAGATGAAAACTTCACAAAGCTCAGTATTTATTTCTTTAAAACGGGAGTAATACTACTAAAGTTCTAGAGTTGTTGCGGGGATTATATGTAAATAAATGAGAAGCTCCATGCTTGGCACATTACAGATGCCTCATAAATGAAAGCTATTAAATTATATTAGCGTGAGCCCAAGCAGTAGCTCTCCAGCTTGGTTGCCCACTGGAACCACCTGGGTAGCTCTAAAAACACGGAGGCCTGCACTGGCTCCACCTGTCCCCGAGATTCTGGTTTAAAAGGTGTGAGGTACAGTCTGGGCCTGGGAGTTTACAGACTCTCCAGGTGATCCCAGTGTGGTTTGCAAAACTCAAGCTCTTGCTACAGAATCAGCTGGAAGGTATGTTACAACACAGTTTCCTGGGCCCCATCCCCACTGAAATCTTAAACCTTTCGGACCACCTTCACACTTTCCAGCTGCCTTAATGAAAACAACATTTTTATGGAGTTCCTATCACGTGCTGGATATTAATACGAACTGCTTTACGGACAGTGTGTCTCTTTGCCTCCCCACAACAACCCTGATTATTTTTCATCTTACAGATGAAGAGTCTGAGCCTCAGAGGCTAAGTGATGTGTTCTAGGTCCCACCACTGCTCAGTGGACAGAGTCAGTTTGGGCTCCCAAATGCATCCTCTTAGTCAAGACACTCCAGGGTCTCTTTTCCTCCTAAAGCAACTGTTCTTTGATCTTAGGGAGACCTCCAGGCCTTGTCTCTCAGCTATCATCGTCCCTTCCTTCCTTCTTCTCTATCTTCCAGCCATAGCGAGGGTGGAAGCTGAGAATTTGCTTTTCTCACAAGTACCCAAAGTAATGGTGATGCTTCTGAACTGGGGACCACGCTTTGAGAACCATAAGCCCCGAGGTGGGGAGGGGGTTGAAAGGTGAAAGAGCACTTGTTTTAAAATCCCACACCTAGAAATCACAGTAGGTCTTGAGCAGCTCACAATTGTTCGCTTCTAAGAACAGAACAGGGTTCCAAGCTTGAGTTTCATCGCCTGATGAATGTGATGGTCATAGCTGTTGGGAGATGTGATTCAACTGCCTAGGATCTCCTGGGTGGCATTGAGTGGGCAACTGGGAGCCCTTCTAGTACGTGGCAGAAGGGCCACCTAAGACCCAGTATCTGTGGAGCAAGGAGTCCAGTTGGGAAATACAAGGTTCTTACAAATCCTTCACACATTGTTAGACAAAAAGTCCTGCACTCAGCAGAGATTTTCTTCAGTGGCCCTATTCAGGGAGTCCTACACAATGGCCTTCTCTCTCGAAATCTGTACACATGGGTTTGCTTTTATTATACCTTCCTGCAATGTTTGCAATTTAAAAAAGTGATAGGGAGCATGAAGTTAATCAAAAAGAATTGAATTACTATTAAGTGTCACTGTCTAGAACTAATAAAAGTGCCTTTCATTGTGGAGGAAGAGAGCTGAGCAAGAAGTCTTCAGAGTTCTTGGGCATAGGGCCTTCCTTTTGCTCAGTTTCCTTGTTAACTCAAAAGCAAGGTGGGATTTAGACAAACTAGCCCAGAGTGGTGTTTTAGGGGGGTCACCGGAGAGGAGTGAAGAAAGGATTTAAGAAAGCAACCCAGGAACCACTGAGGTCAGTCCAAAGGCCCCTGGAGTGATTGAGATGAGCACCCAGAGTGCTTGAACGGGGCAAGAGGAAACAGAGATAAAAAGGAGGGACCGGACAGGAGATTTTGAGGAACAAGAATCTGCAGGGCCTGGTGATACACTGAATGAGAGGGGTGACAAGGAAAGAGAAAACTCTAACATGGTGCAGGATTCTAACTAGCATGGCCCAGCTAGGACTTTAGAAAGATGAGTGGCTTTGTAGGTAGAGAAAATAATCAGTTTTGTTTGGAACATATGGAATTTTTTTTCACGTATTTGTAACAGCTGAGTGGAGATGCCAAGTAGCTAACATCTATCGACCAAATATACTAGATACTGTAGGAAGTGCGTTACAAACCTTGTTTCTCAACTCTTTTGGAGGTGCTCTTGTTTTCAGATGAGACAAAGAATGACTAGATTAAGTAAATGGTCTAAGGGAGGTGATGGGGTTAGGACTGAAGCCCAGCTTCTGAACTAGAGGATACTGTGAGGAGAGGTCTGCATGAAGACCAGAGACTTGCCAGCCATTGACAAAACAGCTATCGCTAGAGCCGTGGTGGTGGAGGGAGGCAGTGTTCTGAGGAGAAGGAATCCACGCAGGCCATCCAGACCGCCTGGGCAGAGAGCCAGGAGGAAAATCAGGACCAACTGTTTCCTGAGAAACCAAGCAGAAGTCAGTGATGCACCTGTGAGAGACCATGTAGGCAGGGACAAAACAGTGGCCATGGCATCGAACAACTTCTCATTGGTGACCTTTGCCAGGGTAAGTTTCAGCAACGTGTGGGTACCTAAAACTACAGGATGATTGCCAGGTTGAAAGAGGGACTGGGAAAGGAGGAGGAAGATGCTATTTTTTTTTTGAGGTAGTGGCTTAGAAGAGCAGGAAAAAACCAAGGCTTTACCTTGAGGAGAGCCCATGAAAAGGTTTTCTTAATGAGAGGGAAGTTTTGAAAAGGCAATTAAAAAAACATATATATATATATACACACATAAATATGTATATATATAAATTTAGTCATCTAATCTTTTGTATCTTGAAATCACTTACGCATGCTGAAAAGTATAATGATGTAATGAACGTCAAGGCATTCTCCACCCACCTTGGTCATATCTTAAGGTTTTGCCACATTTTATATACATATGTACATTCTATGTTAAAAAAAATAACCATATCATGCTTAAGCTTTCAAATGGTGAATATTGTTACCTGCCTTCTTAGAGTCCCCTGAGATAACAATCTGATTTACTTTTACTCCTTAAGTGCCGTGGCCCTTTGCCTTTCGTGATGTCTGCAGTACAAACCTGCTTAGGAGGGTGGGGAAGGCTTGGTTATGTCTATCTAGCAGAGCTGGGTTACACCCACATTCAAAAACAGGATTAACCTGTACATTTTTTCTTTCTGCTTATTCTTCTCAAGCTTTTAGAATTAAAACCACATAAGCCTCATACTGGCCAAAGGGTACAGAGTTTCATTTATAAGACGAAGAATTTATAGCATGGTGACTATAGTAATAATAATATATTATATACTTGAAATTTACTAAGAATAGATCTCAAGTGTTTTCACTACACACACACACACACACACACACACACACACACAATAGTAATCATGTGAGGTTAGGTTATTAGCTTGATTGTGGTATCATTTCACAATGTATATGCATATCAAAACATTACATTGTACACCTTAAATATATACAGTTTTTATTTATCAATCATACCTCAATATAACTAGAAAAATAAACACATTAATCTCATAAAATAAGCAAAATTATAAAACATATCCCTATTTTTTTTTAAGATAGTAGTATAATGTAATGTAATATGGGGATTGTACAGTTCTTGGGAGTCTGGAAAATTCTTCTAAGAATATTTTAAGTAACCATTTTTCCCAAACAGATATATCTTCATTGATTTTGCCAGTTTTAGTCCTGTAAAAAAAAAATCAATTAGAAGAGTTTTAAGTTAAAGGGAAGATTTCATTCTTACTTTATCCACTAGAAATATTGTTAAACAGTTTCATATACATCTCCTAAAACTTTTTTTTCTTTTTAAATTGGATTGCACATACATACCTTCCATAAGCTGCATTTTTCTTTCATGAATAGATTTTGGCCATCATTTATGTCACACTAGAAAATTATACTGTTTCTATGCCTCATCAAATTTAGACAGTTTCTAAATTTTTTTTCTTAAAGTATTGTCTGGTAAGGGATGCCTGGGTGGCTCAGACAGTTAAGCATCTGCCTTCTGCTCAGGTCATGATCCCAGGGTCCTGGGATTGAGTCCCACATCAGGCTCCTTGCCCATGGGGAGCCTGCTTCTCCCTCTGCCTGCCTCTCCTCCTGCTTATGCGCTCTCTCTATCTCTGACAAATAAATAAGTTAAATATTAAGAAGAAATAGTCTGTGGTGAGGGGTGCCTGGGTGGCTCATGCAGTTTAGATGCCAACTCTTGGTTTCAGTTGGGGTCATGGTCTCTGGGTGGTGGGATGGAGCCTTGTGTCCGACTCCACACTGAGCAGGGAGTCTGCTTGAAATTCTCCTTCCTTCTGCCCCACCCCCACCCCATGCACACACAGTCTCTCTCTAAAATGAATAACATAAATAAAATCTTTAAAAAATGTATTTTGTCAAGCTTTACTGCAAGGCTATGATCACCAAGACAGCATGGTACTGGCACAAAAGCAGACACATAGACCAGTGGAACTGAGTCAAGAGCCCAGATATGGATCCTCAACTCTATGGTCAAATAATCTTCAACAAAGCAGGAAAAAATATACAGTGGAAAAAAGACCGTCTCTTCAATAAGTGGTGCTGGGAAAATTGGACAGCTATGTGTAGAATGAAACTTGACCATTCTCTTACACCATAAACAAAGACAGACTCGATATGGACAAAAGACCTCAATGTGAGGCAGGAATCTATCAAAATCCTAGAGGAGAACATACACAGTAACCGCTTCGACATCGGCCACAGCAACTTCTTTGAAGATATGTCTCCAAAGGCAAAGGAAACAAAAGTGAAAATGAACTTTTGGGACTTCATCAAGATCAAAAGCTTCTGCACAGCAAGGAAACAGTCAACAAAACAAAGAGGCAACCCACAGAATGGGAGAAGATATTCACAAATGACACTACAGACAAAGGGCTGATATCCAAGATCTATAAATAATTCCTCAAACTCAACACACACAAAACAGATAATCACATCAAAAAAAATGGGCAGAAGACATGAATAGACACTTCTCCAAAGAAGACATACAAATGGCTAGCAGACACATGAAAAAATGTTCATCATTAGCCATCAGGGAGATTCAAATCAAAACCACATTGAGATACCACCTTACACCAGTTAGAATGGCCAAAATTAACAACGTGTTAACAGTAAACAAAGTGTGTTGGAGAGGATGTGGAGAAAAGGGAACACTCTTACACTGTTGGTGGGAGTGCAAGTTGGTTCAGCCACTTTGGAAAACAGTGTGGAGATTCCTTAAGAAATTAAAAATAGAGCTACCTTATGACCCTGCAATTGCACTACTGGATATTTACCTCAAAGATACAGATGTAGCGAAAAGAAGGGCCATCTGTACCCCAATGTTCATAGCTGCAATGGCCACAGTCACCAAACTGTAGAAAGAACCAAGATGTCCTTCAACGGACAAATGGATAAAGAAGCTATGGTCCATATATACAATGGAGTATTATGCCTCCATCAGAAAGGCTGAATACCCTACTTTTGTATCAACATGGACGGGACTGGAAGAGATTATGTTGAGTGAAATAAGCCAAGCAGAGAGAGTCAATTATCATATGGCTTCACTTACTTGTGGAGCATCAGGAATAACACAGAGGACATTGGGAGATGGAGAGGAGAAGTGAGTTGGAGGAAATTGGAGAGGGAGACAAACCATGGACTGTGGACTCTGAGAAACGAACTGAGGGTTTTGGAGGGGAAGGGGCTGCAAGGTTGGGTGAGCCTGGTGGTGGGTATTAAGGAGGGCATGTATTGCATGGAGCACTGGGTGTGGTGCATAAACAATGAATTTTGGAACACTGCAAAAAAAAATAAATTTTTTTAAAAATTGGAAAAAGTATATATATATATATATATAGTGGTGAGGGGCACTTGGCTGGCTCAGTTGGTGGAGGGTGTAGATCTTGATGTCAGGGTTAGTTCCAGCCCCATGTTGGGTGGAGAGAGATTTTAAAAACAACATATTTTTAAAAAAATAAAAAAAAATAATCTGTGGTGAGCAATCTCTCACTTTTGGAACATTCACATTTAAACACTTCTTTTTTTTTTTTTTTAAGATTTTTATTTATTTATTTGTCAGAGAGAGAGAGCAGGAGCGAGCACAGGCAGACAGAGTGGCAGGCAGAGGCAGAGGGAGAAGCAGGCTCCCTGCCGAGCAAGGAGCCCGATGTGGGACTTGATCCCAGGACGCTGGGATCATGACCTGAGCCGAAGGCAGCTGCTTAACCAACTGAGCCACCCAGGTGTCCCTTAAACACTTCTTTAAGGGCACCTGGGTGCCTAAGTCAGCTAAGCATCAGACTCAGTTTCGCCTCAGGTCATGATCTCAAGGTCATAAGATGGAGCCACGCTGGGCTCCATGCTCAGCAGGGAGTCTGCTTGATATTCCCTCTCCCTCTCCTTCTTCCCCTCCCTCTATTCATACACTCTTTTCCTCTCTTTCTAAAATAAATAAATATTTTAAAAAATTAAACACCTCCTTAGTAAAAATATGATGGGTCAAATGGTAGTCACAAAAAGACTAATATTTCTAAATGGCATTCCAGAAAAAAATATTCTACTACTTGACACTCCCAGCAATAGTGCTTAAAGTGTTCACTTTCTTTGTTGTTTTTCTATTAATCATTTGTTAATCACCAGTTCTTTCTTTGCTGCATATATAATCATGGTTTCTCTCTTTGGCTACCTTGAGTTTGATATCCTTACACTATCATAAGCAGGTGTTCTATTTCTTTAGCACACTTTTTTTTAAAAGATTTTATTTACTTATTTGACAGAGAGAGACAGTGAGAGAGGGAACACAAGCAGGGGGAATGGGAGAGGGAGAGGGAGAAGCAGGCTTTCCACCAAGCAGGCAGCCTGATGCAGAACTCAGTCCCAGGACTCTGGGATCATGACCTGAACCAAAGGCAGACGCTTAACAACTGAGCCACTCAGGTGCCCCTTTAGCAAATTTTATAAGCTTGTGGCTTAATATAATGTTCCTGTCATTAAAAACATGTTCGAGTTATGTTATGTTATCTTTCTTCTGTCCATGATTCTGTTAATTTGAATGTCTTTTATTAACTCGGCTAGTGGCTTCTCAATTTTTTTCCCAAGGCAAACTGTTGATTTGTCATCGGTTATAGATTTTATTCATTCATTCATTCATTCATTCATTCAGAGAATGAGTATGGGGAGAGGCAGAGGGGGAGGGAGACAGAATCTGAAGCAGACTCCTGGCTGAGCACAGAGCCTGACCTGGGCTCAATCTCACAACTAGGAAATCGTGACCCAAGCTGAAACCAAGAGTCAGATGCTTAACCAACCAAGCCACCCAGGCACCCTGATACTTCATCAGTTATAAAATAAAGACAAGGGGCACCTGGCTGGCTCAGTTGGTGGAGCATATAACTATTGATTTCAGGGTTGTGAGTTGGAGCCCCACCTTGGATGTACAGATTACTTAAAAATAAAATCTTTAAAATAAAATAAAGACAAAAATAGAATTGATAAGAAAACCAATATAGTTCTTTAAAAACTAATGGAACTGATTTTTCAAATCTCTAATTTTATATAAAATATGGCAAAATATTAAGGATGACAGAACTGGGCTGTAAAAGAAATACTTTCTTTCCATAATCCTTAGAGACTTAATTTACCATGACTCTTTCTTAAAAAAAATTTTTTTTCCTACTATGAGCATTTAAGAGCAAAGAGGTTTTCCTCCAAATACTGACTTAATAGCATCTGATATGTATATTTTAATTTTTGTTGTTTAGAAAACATGATGGTGTGCCTGGGTGGCTCAGTTGGTTAAACCTCCAACTTCTGATTTCCGCTCAGGTCATGATCTCAGCGTTGTGAAACTGAACCCTGTGGAGGCTGCTTAAGATTCTTTTTCTCCCTCTGTCCCTCCCCCCACCCCATTCACATGCATGTGTGTTCTCTCTCTTTCTCTAAATAAAAAAATTTTTAAGAAAAGGAAAACTGATGATATTGTGAGCTGGATTTGCTTTATTTTTTTTTTTAGACTTAAAGATTTTATTTATTTGAGAGAGAGAGCATGAGCAAGGGGAGAGGTAGAAGAAGAGGGAGAAAGCCAAGCGGACTCCCTGCTGAGTGGAAAGCCCAATGCAGGGCTTGATCCCAGAACCCTGAGATCATGACCCAAGCCAAAGTCAGGTGCTTAGCTGATTGAACACACCCAGGAACCCCCAAGGATTTGCTTTATTTATATTATTATTTATTATTATTTTTTTTTTATTATTATTTTTTTAGAGAGAGAGAAAGAGAGAGCAGACACAAGTGGGTGGGGGTGGAGAGGCAGAGGGAGAGGGGCAGTGAGAATCCCAAGCAGGCTCCAGCTCAGCAGGGGGCTCCACTTGGGCTCCATCTTGGGACCCTGAGACCATGACCTGAGCTAAAATCAAGAGTTGGAGGCTTAACCAACTGTGCCACCCAGGCATCCCTGGGTTTGTTTTATGACTTAGGTTTTATTTAAGAGTATGTGTGGGATGCGTGGCTGGCACAATGAGTAGAGGATGTGACTCAATCTCTTGGTCATGGGGTCCTACCCATTTTAGGGGAGAGATTACTTTAAAAAAAAAAGGTTAAAAGAGTATATGTGTGGTACATATATATATAGACACATGTGTTCATGTATTTATTTTAAAACATATTACATTAAGAACGTATTTAAAATTTTGTTTTGTCATTGTCAAAGAATGTCACATAGGGAAATAATGTCTTGAGAGTGTGGTCCCCAAATTCTACCAGTAAGATCTTTTCATGTGTAAAGTCTACCACGAATTTTCTAGTTTTATAATTTCCTTAATTCTTTTGGGCATTACAGGAGTGATGTATTAACTTCAAATATACTTTCCTATTATGGTTCCTCTTTATCTTTCACTCTGTCATATTTCAACATGGGTTTGGTGGCTCTGCGATTTGGCTCAACTAGGCAGTGGGAACAATGTGTACAAAGAAAAGAAGTGCCCTATGACACACCAGTTGGGTTACTGTGAGGGGTTTGGCATGGCTGGAGGATAGAGAGTAAAGAAAGGAAAAGTGATGGCCAGGAGAAGGGGAGAAAAAGGAAATCAAGGCTTTTGAGTGCTCAGTAAGATCAAAGAACGGTCACTTTAGGAGGAAAAGAGGCTCCATGGGGTCTTGATTCAGAGAATGCACTTGGGAACCCAAACTGGCTCTATCCACTTACCAGCTTTGAGACCTGGAACGGGTCACTTGACCTCTCTGAGCCTCAGATCCCCCATGTGTAAAATGAAAAATAATTACAGCGTTATTGTGGGGATTAAATGAGATATACTTTCTATAAAGTGGCACAGTGTTCACTACATAACAGCTAGCCATTAAAAATATTATTTTTATTAGGAGAGCTGGAAAGCTTGGAGGTTGTCAGAAAGATTTAAGATTTCAATGTAGAATTATTTTTAAGTAGAAGTAAATGTTTCCTAATTTTGTTTCTTAAGGAAACTTCCATATCATTACAGCACTTGCCCATTATGGCATGTTTTACATTGTGTTCGAGTTTTCCCTAGCACAGAAAAGGGGCTCTGAGAGCTGAGGTGGGGCCCCATTACTGATGATATTCTCAGTGCACCAGGCATTTTGTCACTCCCATAACATTTGTTGCATTGACTTTGGAAATTATTCCCAAAGAGGCTAACAGTTGAGGTAAACAGAAAGATCTCCAAGAGAGAACTTTGGGTCAGGAACTACATACTTAGCTAGGATTTTATTTCTGTTCTCATTAATTATGCGCTTACAAGTCTTACAGAAACATATTTTCACAGTGTGCAGGTCCACTTCTTGATGGCTTCCTGTTTATAAAATTGACAATAAGCGCAGTGATAGTTTATTAAACATTTTTAAAGAGGGACATCTGGCTGGCTCAGTCGGAATAGCATGCCGTTCCTGATCTTGGGGTCATGAGCTTCAGGTGAGCTACACACTGGGTGTAGAAATTACTTAAATGAATAAGCTTTAAGAGGAATTTTATTTTATCATTTTTTTTGTCAGAGAGAGTGAGCATAGGCTGACAGAGTGGCAGGCAGAGGCAGAGAGAAAAGCAGGCTCCCTGCCGAGCAAGGAGCCCGATGTGGGACTCGATCCCAGGACGCTGGGATCATGACCTGAGCTGAAGGCAGCGGCTTAACCAACTGAGCCACCCAGGCATCCCTAAGAGGAATTTTAAAAGTGCAAACAGAACAGTTCTCTACTGCCTTATTTACACACAGAGTGAGGGAGCTGCCTCTTAAGAAGTCAACCCTTCCTATCTCAGTAAGAAGTAATAGAAAAAGCAATCAGTCGGAAGGAAGAGTTGAGTTCCCAAGATTTTAATAGATTTGAATATCAAATGGAATATTGCATGCAAAATCCTTGAATATTGTATAGCTCTATTCAAGTATAAGATAGTATTCTCACATTCACTAGAACCTGGTCTAACAGCTTTCTAGACAGTTGCTGCTAACTGTCCAATGGAAATGCCTCAACCCATCACTGGAGGCTATGACACATATTAAAAGCATCAATTGCTACATCCATACCTGGCAAAAAGTAAACGCTTGATTAATATTTGCTGAATGAAGGAAGGAAGGAAGTTGGGCAGGTAGGTACAAACAGTGGGTTTTTTGGCTTTCAAACTGTGTGGAAGTAGGGTACAGTGATTGTGTGAATGAAGCATGATGATCACCTTAGGCTTTCAAAGCAGGGTTTCCAGAGTGGGCAGAGTGGGTTGGAGCAGTGAAAGATGGAATTGTTTTCCTCCTCTGTTTTGTTCCAATTGGAGCACCCTCCCTTGTAGCTTTTGAGTAAACTAATGGGGTAGAAAAAGACACAGAGAACAACTAAATGAGACCTAAGAATCGGCCTTTGGTTTTAAACAATTTGTTTCTATAAACCTTGTTATTAAAAATAGTAAATTAAAAAAAGGAAATAAAAGAAGAAGAAAAGGCATAGGGGAGAGAGGTTGAATCAGCATTTTTGTCTGATAATACTTTCAGTTAGCAAGACATGATCAGTTAACCAAAATATTTAATGGCAATTAAAAATGGCACACACTTTTAGTAGGTAGTACCACTCTTACCTCCCATCTGGATTGCTTCCTCTTCTGTGTCTCCTAGCCAGATGGGAATTGTAGGCTGCTCAAACCTGGTGTTTTTCCTTGTCCATGCCTCTGCTCAGCCACGAATAATCTTTCATTCCAGCTGCCTGCCAAGGTCTTAAAGTTCTTTTAAGGATGTGAAGAAATGAATTATTGGTTCAACAGGTATTTATTGTGTTCACTGAGCACCTACAATATGTAAGAATGAAGAAAGTTCATAGTCTAATTCTAGTAGGAGGAGAAATACACATAAATGCATAATTTTAAAGCTGTATGATTTTTTTTAATATAACAGCTTTATTGACATATAATTCACACATCATAAATTTCATCCTTTCACAGTATACAGTTCAGTGGGTTTTAGTATATCACAGAGTTATAAAACCAACACTACTATCTAAATTTCATCACCCTCAAAAGAAACTATATATTTTTTTGTTTGGGTTGGTTTTTTCTTTTTTTTTTTAAATGCCACATTCATTAACAGAAATTACCTATTCCCCTCTCTTTCCCAACCCATGGCAACCACTAATCTACCTTGTGTCTCTATGGATTTGTCTATTCTGGATATTCATATAAATGGAATCATATAATATGTGGCCTTTTTTGACTGGCTACTTTCATTTAACATAATGTTTTCATATTTCACCTAGGTTGTGGCATGTACCAGTACTCCATTCCTTTTTTAGCTGAATAACATTCCAAAGTATGAACATACCACATTTCCTACAGTTAGGTCTAAGATCCATTTTGAGTTAATTTTTCTGCAGCATATGGAAGAGGTCTAACTTCATTCTTTTGCATATGGCTATCCCATTGTCCCAGCACCATTTCTGAAAAGACCATTCTTTCCCTATTGAATAATCTTGATACTCTTGTAAAAGATAAATTCATCATAAACTGAAGGATTTTTTAGAATTCTCAATTCCATCGATCTAGATGTCTATCCATATATCAATAACACATTGTCTTGATTATTATAGCTTTGTAGCAGGTTCTGAATCCACGAAATGAGAGTATTCAAACTATTTTCTTCTTCTTCTTCAAGATTGTTTTAACTGTTATGGTTCCTTGACCTTCCAGATGAATTATAGAATCAGCCTGTCAGTTTCTGCAAAAAAAGGCCACGGGAACTTTGATAGGGATTGAATCTATAAATCAACTTGAGGAGTATTACCATTTAAACAATATGAAGTCTTCCAGTCCATGAATATGAAATGTCTTTCCATTAAGTCTTCTTTCATTTATTTCAACAATGTGTTACAGTTTTCAGTGTACTAATCTTGCACTTCTTCTGTTTATTCCTAATTATTCTTTGTGATATGATTGTAAATTCAATTGGCTTTTAAAGATTTTATTTATTTATTTACTTTAGATAGAAAGAGAGAGCGCACAAGTGGCAGAGGGAGAAGGAAAGAATCCCAAGCAGACTCCCCCCTCAAGTGTGGAGCCTGATGTGGGGTTCAATCTCATGACCCCAAGATCATGACCTGAGCTAAAACCAAGAGTCAAAAGCTTAACCAACTAAGGCATCCAGATGCCCCAAATTCAATTGTTTTAAATTCCATTTTGGATTGCTCATTGCTAATGCAGAGAAATATGATTGATTTTTGTATGTTAATCTCGTATCCCTTTAACCTTGCTAATTTTTCCAAAATTTTTGATGGCTTCCTTAGGATTTTCCAAGTATAATGTCATATCATCTGTGAATAGTTTTATTTCTTCTTTTCCCATCTAGGTGAGGTGCCTTGTATTTTCTTGTCTAATTTCTTGGGCTAGAACTTCCAGTATAGTGTTGAATAGAAATAGCAAAATGAGACATCCCTGTTTAGTTTTTACCTTTCATCACTAAGTATGAGGTGAGCTGGTGGGTTTTTCACAGATATTCTTTATTGGGTTGAGAAAATTCCTTCTATCTCTAGTTTGCTTTCATCATAAACAGTCTGGGATTCTGCCAAATGCTTTTTCCATGTTAACTGAGATGATCATGTGGTTCTAGTCCTTAACTCTATTAATAATGGTACATTAAATGATTTTTTGTTGTTGTTAAAGATTTTATTTATTTATTTGACAGAGAGAGAGAGACAGATCACAAATAGGCAGAGTGGCAGGCAGAGGGGGAGGGGGAAGCAGGCTCCCTGCTGAGCAGAGAGCCGATGCGGGGCTCGACAGGACCCTGGATTATGACCTAAGCCGAAGGCAGAGGCTTAACCCACTGAGCCACCCAGGCGCCCCAACACTGATTTTTTTAAGTGTTGAACCAACCCTGAATTCCTGGGATAAGTACCCACTTGGTCACAGTGTATAATCTATTTAATATATTGCTGGATTCAACTTGCTTGCCTCTTTCTTTTCCTTTCTTCTTCCTTTCTTCCTTTCTCCCTTCCTCCCTCCCTCCCTCCCTCTCTCTCTTTCTTTCTTTCTTTCTTTCTTACCAACCCTGAATTCCTGGGATAAGTACCCACTTGGTCACAGTGTATAATCTATTTAATATATTGCTGGATTCAACTTGCTTGCCTCTTTCTTTTCCTTTCTTCCTTCCTTCCTTCCTGAAGTACCCACTTGGTCACAGTGTATAATCTATTTAGTATATTGCTGGATTCAACTTGCTTGCCTCTTTCTTTTCCTTCCTTCCTTCCTTCCTTCCTTTCTCTCTCTCTCTCTCTCTCTCTTTCTTTCTTTCCTCCTTCCCTTCCTTCCTTCCTTCTTGTAGGCTCCATGTTGGGTGCAGCTTGAAGTCATGACCCTGAAATCAAAACCTGAGCTGAGACCAAGAATTGGATGCTCAACCAACTGAGTCACCCAGGCACCCCAATTTGATTTATATAATCTGCTTTTTCTTCTATATGGTAGTTGCTGCTATCATTTTGAGAATAGCAAAGGTAAAGAAGGGTTTTATGCCAAAGAATAACAGAGCCACTGACCAAACCATGGGAGGCATTTTGCTAGCCGACTCTCAGTCAGTAAAGATGACACTTTGGGGGGCGCCTGGGTGGCTCAGTGGGTTAAAGCTGCTGCCTTCGGCTCAGGTCATGATCCCAGGGTCGTGGGATCGAACCCCGCATCAGGCTCTCTGCTCTGTGGACAGCCTGCTTCCTCCTCTCTCTCTGCCTGCCTCTCTGCCTACTTGTGATCTCTGTCTATCAAACAGATAAATAAAATCTTAAAAAAAAAAAAAGATGACACTTCGAGGTGAAGAATGTAGCTGAAACCTATGTGTCCAATAAGGAGGACGGGGAGCTGATGGAGTAAGCACTATAAGCTGGAGGAGGTAATGAAGCATAGAAAATGGGCTAGCCATATTGGTGACCCGGGGGTTTAGAAAAGCTTTCTATATGCTCTTCAATTAAATTCTAAAAGCTCCTGGGGGTACACCTGGGTGGCTCATTCAGTTAAGTGTCCAATTATTGATTTCGATTCAAGTCATGATCCCAGGGTCATGAAACTGAGCTCCAAGTCAGGCTCCCTGGGGAGTCTGCTGGAGATTCTCTCCCTCTGACCCTCCTCTTTCTCTCCTCCCACCAATAAACAAACAAACAAACAAACAAACATTAAAAAAGGAAAGAAAGAAAAGCATTCCTGGGGCACCTGGCTGGCTCTATTAGTGGAGCATGCAACTTTTGATCTTGCAGTCATAAGTTCGAGCCCCACATTGGGGGCAGAGATTACTTAAAAATAAAATCTTTAGGGGCACCCAGGTGGCTCAGTGGGTTAAAGCCTCTGCCTTCAGTTCAGGTCATGATCCCAGGGTCCTGGGATCGAGCCCCACATTAGGCTCTCTGCTCTGCAGGGAGCTGGCTTCCCCCTCTCTCTCTGCCTGCCTCTCTGCCTACTTGTGATCTCTGCCTGTCAGATAAATAAATAAAATCTTTAAAAAATAAAATAAAATCTTTAAAAAGAAAAAGGAGGGGTGCCTGGGTGGCCCAATTGGTCTGCATTTGGCTCAGGTCATGATCCCCAGGTGCTGGAATAGAGCCTGCTTGGTGGAGTCTGCTTCTCCCTCTCCCTCTGTGATCTCTCTTGCTTTTGTTCTCTCTCAAATAAATAAAATCTTAAAAATAAATAAATAAATAAATAGGAAAATGTTCCTGCCTAGACCATCTGCCATATCATCTTTCTTATGTTTGCTCTGGGCCAAAGCCATGCTCTTAATAGGTCCATACCACACCAGTCAGCTGAGTTGTTGGAGCTCTGCCTCTGTCATCACAGTCCAAGATCCTTAAAAACAGAGTTTGCGTCCTGTGTATCCGTATATCCTACAGACAGATTTACCAATATCAAAAGCATACCTCCATTAAAATTTCTTTGGACAGTTTTAAGAATGGCTCATCCAAATTCCACCCCCTACCTCCTGCCTCCATACCAAAACTCTTCTGAGTTCTCAGTGCATCAGGCAGTAGCTGTGGAGTCAGACTCCAGGATAGCAAGAAGAAATGGGTCAGCATTAGAGGGGGATGCTCAAGTCCTCTTTCTGTCCTGTACATTGCATGAGGAAGAGCTCTCAATCAAGATGTCTTTTCCCTACCGAAACCTTAACAAGAGGTCATTTTCACTAAAACCAGCCACCCAGGCATCTCTGAGTCCCATGTAGGAAGGCTGTCACACTCTCAGAGGGAGCACACTTTCTGGGTAGTCATGGACACAACAGGGAAAGAGCATTGGGCTAGGAGCCAGGAGACCAGAGCTCTGAGAACAGCCCTGTTGCTAATTAGCCAGGGCACCTGGGTTGAGCAAGTCACTTATTTCTTTGGCCTTTTGTGAAAAGGAGGAGCTAGAATAAAATGTACAAAATTCTCTACCAAATATGAACATTATAATCTTTGATGACAGATTTAATGCTTATTTTTTGACTACCATGTTATTTATGGTATGTTGTAGAATCTTATATCCTTCATGGGTCTCAAGGATACCTCATAATTCATGGTTATCTTGAAAGCAAGCTGCAGTATAAAATGCAGGTTACTTGATAATAAGGTGTGCTATTGCTAAAACTATTAAATCAGCTTACTACAGCTTGCTTTTGTGGCTTATTATTGGTCATGTATATGTGTTGCCACCCAGCTTTCACTGGGCAACAGGTTTTACTTTGTGACAGTCTTTCCTGTTTTCGTTTATTAGTAAGATTTCTAGAGTCTAAATGTGGTTCATGTTAAGTACAGCATAGTGGCTGAATGGTCTCTGGAGTAGGACTCCCTAGGTAAAAAGCCCTGCTATGCCAGTGCCTCTGGTGCTGTTGTCACCAAGTTATTCTTAACCTCTGGTTTCATCAGTTGTAAAGCAGGGGTTAAAATATTTTTACCTGAGGGACGCCTGGGTGGCTCAGTTGGTTGAGCGGCTGCCTTCGGCTCAGGTCATGATCCCAGCGTCCTGGGATCGAGTCCCACATCGGGCTCCATGCTCAGCAGGGAGCCTGCTTCTCCCTCTGCCTCTGCCTGCCACTCTGTCTGCCTGTGCTCGCTCCCGCTCTCTCTGACAAATAAATAAATAAAATCTTAAAAAAAAAAAATTAAAAAAAAAATATTTTTACCTGATTTGGTTGTTGTGAGAATCACATGAGATAACATATGTAGTGTCGATTTAATAAAATATATATTATTGTTATTTATGTTTATAAAGAGAAAGATCTCCCTTCTGCTCTCTCTCTCATCAACTCGATGGACTACACCGTATAGGAAGTGCTAATGGGTTTTGGGGGATGCCTTTCAGAATGATGCTCTGAGTCAAAATATTGTTTGCAGAAATGGATGCCGATTCAAATAGATTCTTTTTTTTTTAAATATTTTATTTATTTATTTTTTAGAGAGAGAGAGAGAAAGCACGAGCTCAGGCAGACAGAGTGGTAGATAGAGGCAGAGGGAGAAGCAGGCTCCCCGCCGAGCAAGGAGCCCGATGTGGGACTCGATCCAAGGACGCTGGGATCATGACCTGAGCCGAAGGCAGCCGCTTAACCAACTGAGCCACCCAAGCATCCCTCAAATAGATTCTTTTTTTTTTTTTTTTTTAATTTATTTGACAGACAGAGATCACAAGTAGGCAGAGAGGCAGGCAGAGAGAGAGGAGGAAGCAGGCTCCCTGCTGAGCAGAGAGCCCCATGCGGGGCTTGATCCCAGGCCCCTGAGACCATGATCTGAGCCGAAGGCAGAGGCTTTAACCCACTGAGCCACCCAGGCGCCCCCCTCAAATAGATTCTAATAGATACAGACTTGAACCAGAAAGGGATGTCCTATTACTGGGAGTTGGTTCTTCTATTTTGGAAATGTTATTCTTCCCTCTAAGATCAGTGTAATTGATGGATACCCTCACACAACTTCTTTCCCAAGCTCTAAGCATAAGTAAGTACTACTGGCTGCCAAAGTTCAACCAAGGTGAACTGGTTGACTCTGGGACTGGAGTCACGGATGTGACTGGTTGGCTCTGTTGGAAGAACATGTGACTCTTGATCTCCAGGTCATAAGTTTGAGTCCCATGTTGGGTGTAGAGATTACTGCAAAAAATAAATAAACTTAAAAAAAAAAATAAAGTGCACCTAAAGAGTTTAACAAAAGCAACCATAAAGTGACCATTAATTGAGAGTCTAGAATTTTAAGAAAAGAAAGCTGTTGCCTATTTGAAATAAATAATACAGGGCAGAATTTTTTTTTTTTTAGAAGGGAAAGTCAGAGATTTAAAGATTTTTATTTATTTATTTGACAGATATCACAAGTAGGCAGAGAGGCAGGCAGAGAGAGAGGGGGAAGCAGGCTCCCCACTGAGGAGGGAGCCAGACATGGGGCTTGATCCTAGGACCCTGGGATTATGACTGGAGCAGAAGGCAGATGCTTAATGAGCCACCCAGGCATCCCTTGAAGACTCTTTTCTTACAGGTTTAAGAGAATAGCTAGGTATGTGCAATTGAGAATTCCAAGAAATTTCTAGAGATCTCAAACAAAACTGGAGCCAGCAAATGTAGTGCTACTACTATAGTCTTTAAAAAGGGAACTGCATTACAAGTTATAAGAAAGTACCATAGAGCAGTGCCTGGGTGCTCGGTCAGTTAGGTGTCTGAATCTTGGTTTCAGCTGAGGTCATGATCTCACCATTGTGAGATCAAGCCCCACTTTGGGTCCACAGTTGGCAGAGTTGGCTTCAGCTTCTCTCTCTTCCTCTGCTTCTCCCCCCCACCCACCTGTACTCCCTCTCTCTTTAAAACAAACAAACAAATAAGTATCTTTTTTTAAAAAAAGAATATGACATAGAGATACCACTGTGTCAATGGTCAGGCCATGGTAGAGACATCTGAATTTTGTCTAGTTCAAGAGCTGCTCTCTAAAAGTGACAAAAAGAAAAGGGTCCAAGGATTGTAATGAAGATAATTAAAAGTAGAAAAGGTTCACAATGAAAGCGTCAGGATCTTACAGTAATTTAGTCTAGCAAAGTTATTTAAGCACAACCTTAAAGGATTCAAGAGGATTGTTACACCAAAAAATGTGATGACCTTTATTTCCTTCTTTCATTAAGGAAAAGACAAAGAAAATTCATTCATTCTAAAGGAAGAAGGATTGGGTTAGCATAGAGAGAATCATCAGACAGAGCCTTGTTAAAACCAAATGGTGGTGGCAGCAAAAAGTCCTCTAATTTTTTTTTTTAAAGCTTCTAAAAGTTGCAAAGAATTGTTTAAAAAATTCCTTCATTCAGATTCACCAATGTTAACATTTTGCCACATTTGCTTTATCATTTTCTCTCATATATATATGCATATATATTTATAATCATTTGAGAGCAGAATTATATACATAATTCCCTTTATCCCTAAACAGTGGGTATTTCCTAACACAAAGGATATCCTCCTGCCAAACCACAGTAATATAAAAATCAGGAAATTAACAGTAAGACAATGCTATTATTTAATCTACAGACCTTACTCAAATTTTCCTATTATCTCAATAATGTCCATTTTTTTTTTTAAAGACCTTATTTATTTGAGACAGAGACAGAGCGCAAGCAGAGTGAGGGGCAGAGGGAGAAGCAGACTCCCCACCGAGCAGGGTTCCGGATTAGGGGCTCCATCCCAGGGTCCTGGGATCAAGACCTGAGCCGAAGGCAGACGCTGTACCCGCTGAGCCTCCAAGGCGCGCCTCAATAATGTCCATTAAACGGCGGGGGTGGGGAGGTGGGGGGGAGTTCCGGGTCCAGGATCCACGCTGCATTTAGTGGTCATGTCTCATAAAGTCCTTTCCTATAGAACAGTTCTTCAGTCTTTGTCCTTCATAACCTTAATATTTTCATGAATACAGGCAAGATATTCCGTAGCGTGTCCCACAGCTGGGTCTCTGCTGCTATACACACCCCCCCACACACACCACAAAAACAGATTCTCATTTGTTAGGGGAGTTTTAAGTGTGATCTTGAGTGAAGACCACAGGTAGAGTGACCCACACCCTTCAAGGTCCCTCCCAGCCACCTCCTACTGATTATTCTTAGTGTGTTAGAATTATTCTAAATGGTGGGATAGACAATAAATCATTTTTGTATTCAGAACTGCAGTGCTGCATAGATTCCACCCCCCCCCGGCATTCCTGCATTTTAAGAGTTTAATTTATTTAACAAAAGTAGGTTTGTCGTCGAAGAATTAGCACCTCTCTTTTTAAACACTTGAGACTTAAATTACCCGTAGACTCCCATTTCCAGAATTTCGGCTTCTCAGTGATGAACTATGCCCTCGCTAGGAAACGAGAGCCGCAAAAATGGGTGGGTGTTACTCATTAAAGTCTTTCAGCAAATATTTGTTGAGTGCCTAGTGTACGTCCGGCTCTGTTCCAGCCCTGGGAATACGTTACAGAACAAAACAAAACAAAATCCCTGTCCTTGTAACCTAGTTGTACACATTCAAATTTAAATGAAAAACCTCAGAACCCAGGGATCCGACTTCCTTAAACAGGAAGAGGAGTCTCCGAAAAGGAGCGGCTCTGGCACTGGATTCTAATGTGGACAGCGCCGCGGAATCCCCGATAAACGAGCGGATAATAAAGTTCTCGGTTTATCCAAACGCACTACACAAATGATTAATCCAAGTACCAGAGGCCACAGAGGACCGGCGACGCAGGACTTCCCGAGCGGCTGTAACCACTTTCTCAGCCACCGTCGGCCGCCGGGCGTTGGCCCTCCGCGCAGTCGTCGAGAGCGCTCGGATCCGCCGGGCGTGGGCCACCACGCAACCGAGCCCCGCGTCCCCGCCAGACCGCACCTCCCGGCCCAGGCAAAGCCAAACACCTGGGAACCGCGCTCCGCGAACGCCCCGCGGGGAGGCGGCTCCCGGGAACCGGCTCCTCCAGGCGGCCTCGCCCACTGCAATGCAATCTGGGTGGTTTTTCCAGGTCCCTCCCAGCCTCGTTCCGCGCCCAGTCCCTGCCCCCGCGGCGCCTGCGGGCTGGGGAGCGTCGCACGCGGATCGGGGGTGGGGGGCGAGGCGGCCGCTGGACCGCGGGAGGCCCCTTTCCCACCCTGCATCCCGAAGTCCGGGGGCGGAGAGCACGCGCCTCTGGAACTCGAGCTGCAGACGAGGATGGTACCGAGCACCCTCGTGGTACCTTGAGCGCTGCCCGGCCCCGCCGGAGCCAAGCCTCCGCCCGCTCTCCCGGGACGCGAGCTGCTGCTACCTGCGCCCCCGGCCGCAGCGCCTCCGCCCGCACGGTCCTACGCGATAGCGCCGCGGCTCGGCCCTGGGCTCCTCAAACTCCGCCCCGCCCCCTCCCGCCGCTCGAACCTCGGCGGCTCCCCGCTCCGCCCGCGCTTGCTCCGGGTGGGGGAAGCGCGATCTTCAGCCTCCTCAGACGCGCATCCTGACAGGGTCTCAAGATTCGCGCGGGGCTGGGTTACTGCAGTGTGTGTGCTTGCCTGATTTCACACCGTGAATATACAGGGTGGATACCGGGGGCCCGACTAGTGATACCTCAGACGGATTTCGGTTTCCGAGAGTACATAAGTTTGAAATCTAAAACGCGAGGAAACGTCACCTCTGGAGCTTTTCTCTCACACGTCTAAAGGCGCTACCACGTCACCTTCCGACCTGGTGGCTGGGGGGTCATGGTGGGCGTCTAAGCCTCGGTGCAGACGTAGCTTAGCTAGAGGAGGGGGAGTGCTTGCAGGTTGGCCAGACAGACCCAGAAGTACAAAGGAAAAGGTAGGAGTAGGGGGCGTGGGTCCGAGCGGGAACTGAGGAAAACTTTTGCTTCGGCCCGTTCAGGAAAACATTAGTGTATACGTTTTCCTTAGAGCCTCGGGCAAGCCAAAGGAAGTGGGTCCAGCCATGGAGAAGGTTCTAGCCTCCAACTAGCAGCCAGGACCGAACAAGACATGTTTAAGGGAGTAGTTGAGAGACAAGGAAGTGGGGTCCATTGTGCCTCAATTTCCTCGTAGCGCGCTGGTGCACCTGCGTCTTTGAGCGAACCTTGGTGGCTGAGTGTGATCCCCCGGCGTCTGGCTGTCTCCAGAAGGTGGGCAGCGTCCCGGGGTTTGGAGCAGCGAGCGTGCGCCTGGGCTCCGGCCCGGAGAGGGGGAGGGCCCACGGGGTTTCGTTTACAGTTTGCACTTAAAGGTGTGTTGGGGTCGGGAGCGGTTTTTCCGGTGTTTGGCAACTGCCCCCGCCACCTCCCGGCTGCCGTTGGCCGGTAGCTCCCCCGCGATTCGCCCTCTCCGGTCGCCGCGCCCTGAGTAGCTCCGCACCCAGGGCTTCACCTCTGGCCTCCTTTCGCTTCCCGGCGCCAGGCCTTTTCCCTTGACCCTTTTAAAGAACCTTCGGCGTCTCTCCCAGCCCCCGGCCTTTTCCCCTGCCCCTCCATCCCTCTCCATTACCTTCAAAGAAGGGGTTCCCCCACCCCCACTTCCACAAGCGACTCCGGCACTGCCCTCCGCGCCCTTCACCCCTCACCCTTTTCCCGTCCGGCGTGGGCTACCCTTCAGGTGGCAACAGCCTCTTCCCCGCCCCTCGCGTCTCCCCCTCCTTCTTTCTCGCCCTCTCCTCTCCATTCATCCAGCCATTGTCTCCCGCCCCCTCCTCCCCTTTCCCCAGGCGGCCTCCTCCCCCACCGCTGCCACGTCGTGGTTTGAAGGAGCCAATGGGCCGGCGCCGCCAGGTGTCTCTTACCTGCACCACGTGGGGGAGGGGGAAGGGGCGGGCAGGTAGAGCCACATCCCAAAACAGAAAAGCTTTCAGCCATTGCGCGCTCCACCCGGGGTGCAGCCCTGTTCCTGGCTTTTTGCATAGACGCACCGGCCATTGAATACAAAAAGGGCAGGCCTCCTGCGCCCTCCTTCCCACCCCTCTTGCAGCCCAGGGTGGGGAGCACCGGCCAGGTGTGGGCTTGGGTGGTTGGTTACCGCTTTTTGCACCAGCGGCGGCGAGGAGGGGGGGG
>RCUC01132844.1:0-16378 GCA_003697995.1 Taxidea taxus jeffersonii
GAATGGCCACTGCATCCGCTCACTCACCATGTCATAAATTTGTGCCCATTTTTCTTCATTCCCACTTCCACTTTCCTGGTTCAGGCTACTATCCCATCCTACCTGGATATTCTAACAACTTCCTAACTGGCCCCGCTGCCTCGTGTCCTATCCCTCTTTCAATCCCTTCTCCCTAGTCAGAGCATTATTCCTAAAGCAAAATCTGATAGGGCGATCCCTTGCTTAATTTCCTAGAGTACCTTCCGATTGCTCTCCAGAGACACTCCAAATGCCTTTATGTGCTTGTGTTCCTACTTATGTCCTGGCCTCATTTCTTGCCACTCTTCACTTACACACATCTGTTTTCAGGCCTTTCCCAGATAATGTTTCCTCTGCCTAGAAATGTAGTCCTCACCTCCATCAAAGGCTACTTATATTAGATGTCACTTCCACTTGGAAGTTTTTTTCTGGTTAGTTGTCCTTCTTACGTGTGTTCTGGTATTTACTGCCTTATATTAGAAATGCCTAATTGCCTTCCCTACTAGACTGATAAGCTCTTTGAGACAGGGACTGTGTGTCCTAGTTAACTGTTTTATCCTTTTTGCCTAGTATAATCCTCAATAAATATTTATTAAATAAATGAATGAATTTCATTAAAAATGTTTCAAACACTGTATTCTAAGCAGTTCCATGTTCCAGTTAGAATTATGTAGTAATAAACTGTGTCTATAAATCCAGATTAAATAAGAATTAATTAAGATTAGGTTGTTACAGGGGAAAGTAGCTGAGGAAGATACAGAAAGTTATAATAAAAATCACATCTCATGGATTTGTAAAAACTTTCAGGTTTTATAATCATGTTTTTAATATTTATTCTAAAGTCTATATATATATATATTTTAAGATTTTATTTATTTATTTGACAGAGAGAGATCACAAGTAGGCAGAGAGGCAGAGAGAGAGAGGAGGAAGCAGGCTGTCCGAAGAGCAGAGAGCCCGACGCGGGGCTCGATCCCACGACCCTGGGATCATGACCTGAGCCGAAGGCAGCGGCTTTAACCCACTGAGCCACCCAGGTGCCCCTAAAGTCTATATATTTAACTGATTTTGGCAAGCACAGTGAACCTTATGTTTCTTGGTCTTGCCCATGTTATGTTTCTAGTTTTTTTTTTTTTTTTAATATTATTTATTTATTTATTTATTTGACAGACGGAGATCACAACTAGGCAGAGAGGCAGGCAGAGAGAGAGGAAGGGAAGCAGGTTCCCTGCCAAGCAGAGAGCCCGATGCGGGGCTCAATCCCAGGACTCTGGGATCATGACCTGAGCCGAAGGCAGAGGCTTAACCTACTGAGCCACCCAGGTGCCCCTGTTATGTTTCTAGTTTTAACTTACCTCTTGGTTTTGAGATCTTCAGGTTCTCCAGTGATGACTTATGAGTGATCTCTTTCCTGAATCCATGTATATCTGATGTCAACATTGTCATCCCCGTGTCCTTTTCACTTGTACTTGACTGATACTTAATTACGTGTCCTGTTACTTTTAACTTTTGGATCACTTTATTGTAAGTCTGTTCCCTGAACAGATCTGTATTATATATGTATATATGCACACACACACTGACACTTACCCTGTGTGTGTTTGTGTGTATGTGTGTGTATTTTGGTATGCTCTGAGAGACACATGTCCTATATATGTATGTATATGCGTTGTGATATGATCTGAGTTTTAACGGGGATATTTAGCCCATAAACATTCGTTATACTTTGGCCATGTAGTTGAAGTATAAGCCATATGGAGGAGATCTTTCTTCTCTCTTTTCATGAGAGACAGGGTAGAGGGTAATGGGGTTCAGAGGATTGGAAAACAGTGCCTTGGAAACAGTAGGATCGAGGAGCTCCCATAGGCTGTCAAACAGCTTCTGATTTTAAAGAGAAGTGTCAGAGGTCAGCAGGGTGGTGGTGGTGGTGGTGGAGACCTCTGCTTCAAGGGGTGTTAGTGCATCCTGCTTTGTTAGCAAGAGGTCAAAACAACCAGGTCTGACCTTTTGGGATCCTCATAAACATCCCTGGGGATTTTTAGGCATAGAAATGTTGAGAACATTCATCAGGGAAAGATTGGCAGTGACTCCAGTCAGGTTCAGTATTAATAATTGTTTTCTCCCCACTGCGTCACACGTTAAATGCAACAATTACTGAGGCGGCACAGAGATGAATGGGATTTACCTTCTTGCCTTCTTCCCACCTTGGTCTTCTCTTCCTCTCTTGTGGTTTTCTCCTTCTTTGTGATGGGCCGAATTGAAGCCAGCATCATGCTTCCTGTGTTCCTTTAGATCCAGCTAATGGGCGAATGAGGTCACGTGGCATTATACCTAAGTGACACCTGACCTGTGGGGGCCACTTGGCTTATCAGGTCCATGGGGTCATACTCCCTCGGGGTGATCTCTTGTGCAGGTTCCCTCTGTATATACCTGGGAGTGAATAATTACAAAAAGGCCCTGCCTCTGTTCAATAAGTTTGCCTAGAAGATTCTCACTTTCCATCCCCTTTGATGGAATGACCTTTGAGACTGTCCCCATAGGAAATATGATAGACATGGCTAATACTCACCATTACCTGCTTCTTCTCCCATTTCTGGTTACCCATAATACTACACTTCCTAAAGTGTTGGCACACTTAGTGGAGGCCAAACATAACTAGTAAGTGACTTGTAAGTGGCATAAGAGGCAGTGATGCTCTTCACTCCCCGACCTCAGCTGTTGTAGCTCCTGCCTGAGCGCTAGCTCTTTCTTCCCCTGATGCAGCAATCCTTAGTGCTGATGGATCACAGTGGTGGAGGCACATGATGGAGCCAGCGTGGGTCTCTGAGTTACCACTTGGCAGGAGATTCCCTGGAGAATGGATGGACCCATAGTAGACCTTGTATGTAGGAGAAATGAACTTTAATTTCTTAAAATACTAAGATTTAGGGGTCATTGTGTTATCTAGTAGAGCCCTACAAATACAATACTATATGTGCTCTGTCTCATCTCTCTGGATGTTTTCCAATACACTCCCATGGTTTCAGTGTCCCCTAGGTGTTTCAGCTCGCCCTCTCCTCATCAGTACATCCATACCAGACCTTTAGACTGCTATACACTTGCCCATTTAACTGTAAACAACCGGACATCTGCAGCCAGAGGTACCACGGGAACCTCATACTTAATATGTCTAAAACTAAACTCATTGTCTTTCTGTATCAAACCTGGTCTTCCTCCTGTATTCTCAGTATCAGACAGTGGCGGTACTCTGCCCTCTGTTCTGCTTGGGCCACGTAGTAGCGAAGTTTGAGTATGGGTCTGAATGGATAAACAGAGGGTGGTATAGCTAGACGATGGAATATTATTCAGCCATAAAAAGGAATGAAATTTGGATACATGCTACAGCCTGGATGAACCTCGGGAACATGCTTAGTGAAAGAAACCAGTCACAAAAGACTACATATTTTGTGATTCCATTATATGAAGTGTCCAGAGTAGGCAAATCTATAGACACAGGAAATAGATTAATGTTTGTCAGGGGCTAAGAGGAAGGTGAAGTGGAGAGTGACTGCTAATGGGTACAAGGTTTCTTTGGGAATAATAAAAAAATTCTGGAATTAGATAATGTTGATAATCATACAATTTTGTGTATATGCTAAAAGTAACTGAATTGTACACTTTATTTTTTAAAAAAGATTTTATTTATTTATTTGAGAGAGAGAGTAAGCGGTGAGGAGGGGCAGAAGGGAGTGGGGAAGGGAGAAGCAGACTTTCTGCTGAGCAGGGGGCCTGACGCAAGGGTCAATTCCAGCACCCTGGGATCATGACCCGAGCTGAAGGCAGACGTTTAACTGACTGAGTCACCCAGGTGCCCCCAAATTGTATACTTTAAAAGGTGAATTTTATTTCATGAGAATTATATTTCAATTAAAAAGATTACCAGTAGAGAAGAATGAAATTTAAAAAAATAATAGATTATACTTTAAAATAAAACAGAAGATTGAAGGTCAGTTTTTTTTAAAGATTTTATTTATTTATTTGTTAGAGAGAGGGAGAGAGAGAGAGCGAGCAGAGGCAGACAGAGTGGCAGGCAGAGGCAGAGGGAGAAGCAGGCTCCCTGCCAAGCAAGGAACCCGATGTGGGACTCGATCCCAGGATGCTGGGATCATGACCTGAGCTGAAAGCAGCTGCTTAACCAACTGAGCCACACAGGCGTCCCTGAAGGTCAGTTTTAAAAATATATTTTATTTATTTATTTGACAGAGAGAGACACAGCGAGAGAAGGCATAGCGGGGGGAGTGGGAGAGGGAGAAGCAGGCTTCCCGCTGAGCAGGGAGCCCAATGTGGGGCTCAATCCTAGGACCCTGGGATCATGACCCGAGCCTAAGGCAGACACTTAAGGACTGAGCTACACAGGTGCCCCTGAAGGTCAGTTTAGAAGATAGTCTTTCATTGCACACATTTCACTGAAAGAATAAAACACACCATCAGTGTTTAGAAAGCACGATGTTTAATAATGATATAACATTAGTGTTTATACCTTGAGGCAAAATTTAGCAGTGCAATTTATACTAAACAATATCACTTCAAGATGGTTAGTAGAATGAAAATGGAGGCAGGGGAAAAGTTTAAAAAATGTGTTAAGTTGAAGCATATGCAAGTGTAAGATTACAGACTACATCGTACAAGTTATGAAATCAGAAATCTTTTGTGGAATGTCAGTTAAAGTTATATTCACTTGTACAGTTATTTATCATCTACTTAAAGTCTAATTGGTTAATAAATCCTGGTATATCCAGGCATTGGAATATTAGCACTCAAAAGGAATGAGGTATCAAGGCATGAAATGATATGGAGGGAACTTAAACGCCTATTACTAAGTGAAAAAGACAGTGTGAAAAGGCTACATAATATATGTTTCCAACTATAACGACATTGAGGAAATGGCAAAATTATGGATATAGTAAAAAGATCAGTGGGTGTCAGGGTTTAGTGGAGAGAGAGAAATAACTAGGTGGCGTACAGAGAATTTTTGGGGCCAGTGAAACTATTTGCATGATATTTTATCACGGTGAATATGTATCGTAAATTTGTGTAAACCACAGAATGTATAACACCAAGAATGAATCCTAAACTAAACTATGGATTGTAGGTGATGATGATGTATCCATGTAGGTTCATCAGTTGTAAAATTGGACCACTATAAGGCCAGCATTACCTTGATACCAGACCAGATAGACACCACTGAAAAAAAGAGAACTACAGGCCAATATCCCTGACGAATATAGAAACAAAAATCGTCAACAAAATACCAGCAAATCAAATTCAACCATACATTAAAATAATCATTCACCACAACCAAATGGGTTTTATTTATGGGTTACTGGATGGTTCAATATTTGCAAACCAATCAATGTGATACATCACATCAATAAGAGAAAAAAGTAAGAATAATATGATCATTTCTATAGACATGGAAAAAGCATTTGACAAAGTACAAACATCCATTCATGATTAAAAACCCTCAACAAAGTAGGTTTAGAGGGAACATACCTCAACATAATAAAGGCCATTTATGAAGAGCCCACAGATAACATCATCTTTAGTAGGGAAAAACTGAAAACTTTCCCCCTGAGTTCAGGAACAAGATAAGGATGTTCAGTCTCACCACTTTTATTCAACATAGTACTGGAAGTCCTAAAAAACAACCCTAAAATTTGTATGGAACCACAAAGGACACTGAATAGCCAAAGCAATCCTGAAAAAGAAAAGCAAAGCTGGAGGCATCACAATTCTGGACTTCAAGTTATATTACAAAGCTGTAGTAATCAAAACAGCTAGCACAAAAATAGGTGCTAGCACGAAATTGGTACTAGCACAAAAATAGACACATGGATCAATAGAAACCCAGAAAATAAACCCACAATTATATGGACAATTGATCTTCAACAAAGCAGGAAAGGATATCCACTGGAAAAAAGACAGTCCTTTCAACAAATAGTGCTGGGAAAACTGGACAGCCACATGCCAAAGAATGAAACTGGACCACTTTCTTACACCATAAACAAAAATAAACTGAAAATGGAGGAAAGAACTACATGTGAGACCTGAAGCCATACAAATCTTTGACGAGAACATAGGCAGTAACTTCTTTGACATCGGCCATAGCAATATTTTTCTAGCTGTGTCTCCTGAGGCAAGGGAAACAAGAGCAAAAATAAACTACTAGGACTACACCAAAATAAAAAGCTTCTCACAGTGAGGGAAACAACAAAACTAAAAGGCAACACACTGAATGGGAGAAGATATTTGCAAATGACATCTGATAAAGGATTCGTACCCAAAACATGTAAAGAACTATCCAACTCAACACCCCAAAACCAAATAATCCAATCCAATAAAAAATGCGCAGACGACATGACTAGACATTTTTCATATAGATGGCCAACAGACACGTGAAAAGATGCTCGGTATCACTCATCATCAGGGAACTGTGAATCAAAACTCTAATGAGATATCACCCCGCACCTGTCAGAATGGCTAAAATCAACAACGCCAGCAACAACAGGTGTTGCTGAGGATGTGGAGAAAAAGGAATCCCTTTGCACCATTGGTGGCAAGGCAAATGGTGCAGCCACTCTGGAAAACAGTATGGAGGTTCCTTAACAAGTTAAAAATAGAAGTACCTTATGGATCCAGCAATTGCAGTAATGGATATTTACCCCAAGAATCGAAGAACACTAATTCAAAGGGATGCATGCATCCCTATGTTAATATCAGTGTTATTTACAATAGCTGAGATAGGGAAGCAGCCCAAGTGTCCATCAATTGATGAATAGATAAAGAATATGTAATGTATATATGTACAGTGGAATATTACATAGCCATAAGGAAGAATGAAATCTTGCTATTTGCAATGGCATGGATGGAACTAGAGACTGTAATACTAGACAAAACAAGTCAGTTAGAGAAAGACAAATACCACACGATCTAACTCGTATGTGGAATTTAAGAAACAAAACAAACAAGCAAAGGGAAAAAATGAGAGAGAGAGAGAGAGAGAGAAATCAAGAAACAGACTTTATAGAGGACAAATTGATACCAGAAGGGAGAGGGTTGGGGGGATGGGCTAAATAAGTGTTGGGGATTAAGGAGTGCACTTGTGATGAGCACTGGATGATGTGCGGAATTGTTGAATCACTATATTGTATTGTGCACCTGAAACTAATATAACACTGTATGTTAACTGGAATTAAAATAAAAACTTAAAATATAAAGAGAATGGACCACTTGTAATTCAGGATGTTGATTGTGGAGGAGGTAGAGGCTGGCAGGAGTTATAATTGAAACCAGTGTAGCTTCCTCTCAATTTTGGTGTGAACCTAAAACTACACTAAAAATAAAATATTGTTTAAAACAACCTGAGCAGCTTCTTAAAAAGTATTTAATTTTTTAAGAGAATGGGAAGGGAGCAAAAAAGAGGTAAAAAGTTTTCCTCTTCATATGACCCCGCACTTCAACTTTTGCTGGTCATTGTAAAAACATGCACAACAGAAGATTATGGCAAATGTTTTGCCAAAGAAGATTCACAAATGAAAAGATGCTCAACATCACTAGTCATTATGGAAACACAAATAAAAATCAAAAATAGGTACCACCTTATTTAGAATGGCTAATATTTAAAACACTTACTATACCAAGTGCTGATGAGACTGTGAAGAACTGGAAGTCTTGAATGCTCCCAAATGATGTGAAGTGCTATAAAATTTTATGGCCACTTAGTAAAACATTTTGGCAGCTTTTTAAAAATTATCATATAACTCAGCCATTTCACTCAAAGATACTTCTGCAAGAGAAAGTAATATGTTTGTACAAAGACTTATATGTGAATGGTCATAGCAGGGTTTTTTAAAAAATAGCCAAATTGTAGTTTATCCATCCTATGGATACCACTACTTAGCAATAAAAAGGAATGACTGTTGATACATGCAACAACATAGATAAATTTCAAAATAATTATGCTGAGTGAAAGGAGCCATATAGGAAAGAATATAGTGAGTCCATTTATATAAAATTCTAGGAAATGAAAGCTAACCAAAGTGACAGCAAGCAGATCAGTGGTTGCCTAGGGATTAGTGGGTGGAGAAGCAAGTAGCGTGGGAGGAAAGGATTATAGAGATGTATGGAGAAATTTGGGGGTGATGATGTGTTCATTATCTTGATTGTGATGACTTCATGAGCATATAAATATGTCAAAGTTTATCAAACTGTATATATATATTTTTAAAGATTTATTTATTTTAGAGAGAGAGAATGTGCACATGGGGTGGGGGGAGAAGGAGAGAGAGAATCTCAAGGAGATTACCCTCTGAGCATGGAGCCCAATGCAGGGCTCGATCCCACCACCCCGAGATCATGACCTGAGCTGAAATCATGAGTATGATGCTTAACCCATTGAGCCAACCAGGTGCCCAATCAAATTGCATATATATATATATATTTTTTTTTTTTTTAAAGATTATTTATTTATTTATTTGACAGACAGAGAGCACAAGTAGGTAGAGAGTCAGGCAGAGAGAGAGAGGAGGAAGCAGGCTCCCTGCTGAGCAGAGAGCCTGATGTGGGGCTCGATCCCAGGACTGTAGGATCATGACCTGAGCCGAAGGTAGAGGCTTTAACCCACTGAGCCACCCAGGCGCCCCTCAAGTTGTATATTTTAAGTATTTGCATGTCTAGGAGAAAAAAGGATAAAAATCAGATGATCATCCCTTTGGATGCATCCCATTGGATGGATAAGTACTTGACAATATTCACCAACACTTCACAATAAAAAAAATCTTAGCAAAGAAGGCAAACCAGTAACACATAAAAAATAGCATTCATAATAGCATCAAAAAAATCAAATATTTCGGAGTAAATCTAACAAAAACATGTAAAACTTCTATGCTAAAAATTATAAATATTAGGAAAAATTAAATAAGAGTTTCATGGATTGAAAGATTCAATATTGTGCAGGTGTTGATCTTGCTCAATCTGATTTGGGTTAGATTTAGGACTGTGAGGTGTGGAGCAACCAGAATTCTCAGACACTGATGGTGGGAGTGTAAATTTCACAGTCATTTTGAAAAATTGGTGGTACCTGAACATCACATAGAGCTGAACATAAACATTTCACATAGCTCAGCAATTCCACTCCCAGTTATATATCCCAACAGAAATGAGCATACAGTAACCAAAAGGCCTGGACAAGAATATTCATAGCAGGATTATTTTTAATACCTAAAAATCTGGAAAATGCCCAAATATTCATCACTAGTAAAATGGATAAAAACCATGTTGATGCAATGGAATACTGAACATCAATGAGAATAAACAAATTACAAGTTTATATGGGTGAATTGCACAGCATAACATTGATCAAAATGAGTTAAGTACAAAAAAAGAGTACATACTGTGATTCCATGCATAATAAATATAAAACCATCCAGAATTAATTCACAATATTGGAAGTCAGGAGACTGGTTACTCCTTGAGAAGAAGAGCAGTGAGTGAGAAGGGAGACAAAGGGGCTTTTGGACTAATGTTCTATTTCTTGATCTGTGTGCTGGCTACACATAATTGTGCATGTTTCTGTATGTGTATTATACTTAAAAATGTTTATATAAAAATGAAAAACATGTTTGCTTAAAAAATGTGCATGTCAATAGTACTTCAATAAAACTGTTCTCAAAAGAGACTGTAGAAGGATAAGGAAATGCTTGACTTGGGAAAAAAATGCATTACAAGGTGAAATACGCTAAAATAGGAAAAACTAGAAGGCCAGCCTAAGAAAATGGAAGAAAGTGAAGAATAAAGAAAATGTTATAGGCAAAGGAAACATAAAAGGGAAAACAATAACTGCTAATATTTATTGAGAAATTTACTAGATTCCAATTTTTCTTTAATTAATGAACTTTATTTTTTAGAGAAGTTTTGGTTCACACCCCAATCGAGCAGAGGTAGAGAGATTTCCTATACAGCTCCTGCACCCTTCCATCTCCCCTACTATCAACAATCTGAACTGTAGTGGTATATTTGTTATAACTGATGAGTTTACATGGACATGTTATCACCCAGAATCTGTAGTCTACTTGAGGATTCACTCTTGATGTTGTTCATTATACGAGTTTGGACAAATGTATAATGATGTGCATCCACTGTGATAAAATAACATGCAGGGTAGTTTTACTGCCCTAAAAATGACCTACGTCCTACTTGTTCATCCCTTCCTCCCTCCCAATTCATCTTTTTTTTCTTTTTTTTGTCTCTGTAACTGTGTCTTTTCCAGAATGTCATATAATTGGGATCTACAGTGCATAGCTTTTTCAGACAAACTTCTTTCACTTAGTAATATGTATTGAAGTTTCCTCCCTGTCCTTTCATGGCCTAATGGTTTGTTTGTTTTGAGCACTGAATAATACTCCATTGCCTGGATGTACCAGGGTTTATTTACCCAGGTGCCCCCAAATCATTCTTTTTAATGGTTGAGTAATACTCCATCGTGTGTGTATATATGTGTGTGTGTGTGTGTACACTACATCTTCTTTATGCATTCATCAATTGATGGGCACTTGGGCTGCTTCCCTATCTTGGATATTGTAAATAATGCTGATATCTCATTAGAGTTTTGATTCACAGTTCCCTGATGATGAGTGATACCGAGCATCTTTTCACGTGTCTGTTGGCCATCTATATGAAAAATGTCTAGTCATGTCGTCTGCGCATTTTTTATTGGATTGGATTATTTGGTTTTGGGGTGTTGAGTTGGATAGTTCTTTACATGTTTTGGGTACGAATCCTTTATCAGATGTCATTTGCAAATATCTTCTCCCATTCAGTGTGTTGCCTTTTAGTTTTGTTGTTTCCCTCACTGTGAGAAGCTTTTTATTTTGGTGTAGTCCTAGTAGTTTATTTTTGCTCTTGTTTCCCTTGCCTCAGGAGACACAGCTAGAAAAATATTGCTATGGCCGATGTCAAAGAAGTTACTGCCTATGTTCTCGTCAAAGATTTGTATGGCTTCAGGTCTCACATGTAGTTCTTTCCTCCATTTTCAGTTTATTTTTGTTTATGGTGTAAGAAAGTGGTCCAGTTTCATTCTTTGGCATGTGGCTGTCCAGTTTTCCCAGCACTATTTGTTGAAAGGACTGTCTTTTTTCCAGTGGATATCCTTTCCTGCTTTGTTGAAGATCAATTGTCCATGTAATTGTGGGTTTATCTTTGGGTTTTCTATTCTGTTCTGTTGATCAGTGTGTCTATTTTTGTGCCAGTACCATACTGTTTTGATTACTTCAGCTTTGTAATATAACTTGAAGTTCAGAATTGTGATGCCTCCAGCTTTGCTTTTCTCTTTCAAGATTGCTTTGGCTATTCAGTGTCCTTTGTGGTTCCATACAAAGTTTTAGATTTGTTTGTTCTAGTTTTGTGAAAAATCCTGTTGTTATTTTGATAAGGATTGCATTAAATGTGTAGATTCCTTTGGGTAGTTTAGACATTTTTAACAATATTTGTTCTTCCGGTCCATGAGCGTGGAATGTCTTTCCATTTTTTGATGTCATCTTCAATTTCTCTCATCAGTGTTTTATAGTTTTCAGAACACACGTCTTTCACTTTTTTGGTTTGGTTTATTTCTAGGTATATTGTTATTTTTGGTGCAGTTGTAAATTGTTTTCTTAATTTCTCTTTTCTCAGAACAGTTATTTTCTTTTTTAAAAATATTTTATTTATGTATTTGACAGAGAGAGAGAGATCACAAGTAGGCAGAGAGAGGGGGAAGCAGGCTCCCCGCTGAGCAGAGAGCCCGATGCTGGGCTCGATCCCAGGACCCTGAGATCATGACCTGAACCGAAGGCAGAGGCTCAACCCACTGAGCCACCCAGGCACCCATCAGAACAGAAGTTTTTAATTTTAATAAAGTCTAGCTTGTTAATTATTGTTTATAGATCATGCCTTTTGTGTTGTATCTAAGATACACATGTATCTAAGATACATGGTGTTGTATCACCATTCCCAAGGTTATCTAGGCTTTTCTGTATATTGTCTTTTAGTAGTTTTATAGTTTTGCATTTTATATTTATGTCTGCACCTCATTTTGACTTAATTTTAGGAAAGGACCTAAGATTTGTTTTTAGATTCATTTTTTCCATGCTAATGTCCAGTTGTTCCAGCACAATTTATTGAAAAGACCGTATATTTTTTATTATATAGCTTTTGGTCCTTTGTCAAAGATCAGTTGACCATATTTCTGTGTGTCTATTTTTGGGCTCTACATATGGTTCCATTGATCTATTTGTCTATTCTTTTGTCAACAGTACACTGTCTGGATTACTGTACCTTTATGATAAGTCTTTCTTTTTTAGTGGAACATTAAGGAAGACATTTAATAATAACTACTAAAAGGTCATTGAGTTGGAAAATTTGATTTTAAGGAGTAATTACATGAATTATATGGCAGTTTTCCTTATTCCTTCCTTTCTTGAGTCAAGCATTTGTTACATTTAGTCCAAATTTATTAATGATCATGCACAATACTTTGCTAGTCAAATATATCATCAGAGTATAACTTTGAAACTTCTTTTTTTTTTTTAAAGATTTTATTTATTTATTTGTTAGAGAGAGAGAGAGAGAGAGAGCGAGCACAGGCAGACAGAGGCCGAGGGAGAAGCAGGCTCCCCGCCGAGCAAGGAGCCTGATGTGGGACTCGATCCCAGGACGCTGGGATCATGACCTGAGCCGAAGGCAGCTGCTTAACCAACTGAGCCACCCAGGTGTCCTTCTTTCTTCTTTTTTAATCCTTTTATTTTTTCACCATGATAAGGGTACTCTTTAATCCCCATCCTGTATTTTCTCCATCCCCCTTCCCACATCCCCTCTGGTAACCATCAGTTTCCTCTCTATAGTTATAATTCTGTTTCTTGGCTTGTCTCTCTTTCTCTTTTTTCCTTTGCTTGTTGTTTTGTTTCTTAAATTCCATGTCTGAGGGATGCCTGGGTGGCTCAGTTGGTTAAGCGGCTGCCTTCGGCTCAGGTCATGATCCCAGCGTCCTGGGATCGAGTCCCACATCGGGCTCCTTGCTCGGCGGGGAGCCTGCTTCTCCCTCTGCCTCTGCCTACCACTCTGTCTGCCTGTGCTCACGCTCTCTCTCTCTCTGTCTCTCTAACAAATAAATAAAAATAAAATCTTAAAAAAAATTCCATGTCTGATATCATATGGTATTTGTCTTTCTCTGACTGGCTTATTTTGCTTAGCATTATACTCTCTAGCTCTATCCTTGTTGTTGCAAATAGAAAGATTTCATTCTTCTTTTATGGTGAATTTTATATGTATATGTATACACACACACATATATATGCCACTTTTTTATCCATTCATCTATTGATGGATATTTGGGTTGTTTCTATAGTTTTGCTATTATAAATAATGCTACAATAAACATAAGGGTGCATGTATCCATTTGAACATGGTTTTTGTATTTTTGGGGTAAATACCTAGTAGTATGATTACTGGATCATAGGATAGTTCTATTTTTAACTTTCTGAGGAAACTCCATACTGTTTTCACATTGACTGTACCAATTTGCCCCACCAACAGTGTTGGAGGATTCTTTTTCTCCATATCCTCGTCAACACTTGTTTTTTGTGGTTTTGATTTTAGCCATTCTGACAGGTGAGAGGTGATATCTTACTGTTGTTTTGATTTGCATTTCCCGATGATGAGTTATGTTGAGCATCTTTTCATGTGTCTGTTGGCCATCTGGATGTCTTCTTTGGAGAAATGTCTGTTTACATCGGTGCAGATGCGGGGCTCAGTCTCACATCCCTGAGACCATGACCCGAGCCAGAATCAAGGGTTGGGCCTCTAACTGTGCCACCCAGGTGCCCCTGTTAATATTTTTTTAAGAGGTTTTTTTCACCTCTATATTCCTCAGGGATATTGGTCTGTGGTTTCCTTTTCTTGTAGTGTCCTTATCTGGCTTTGGTATTAGAATAATGCTGGTTTTGTAAAATGATTTTGGGAGAGTTCCCTCTGTTTCAATTTTTTGAAAAAGGATTTTTTGAATAGGATTGGCATTAATTCTTCTTTAAATGCTTGGTAGAATTCACCAGGGAAACCATCAGGTTCTGTGCTTTTCTGTGTTGGGAGATTTTTGATTACTGATTCAGTGTCCTTACTCATTAACAGCCTGCTTAGATTTTCTATTTCTTCATGATTCAGTCTTGATTAAGTGTGTATTTATAGGAACTTATCCATTTCTTCTAGGTTATTCTATTTATTGGCATATTATTGTACATAGTCTCTTATGATCCTATGTATTTCTGTGGTATCTGCTACACATGTCTTTCATTTCCAATTTTAATTATTGAAGTATTCTCTTTTTTCTTAATTAGTCTAGGTAACATTTTGTGTCCTTTCTTCTGCTAACTATGGGCTTAGGTTGTTTGTTCTTTTTCTAGTTCCTTGGATGTAAAATTGGGTTCTTATTTGAGATCTTTCTTTTTTTTTTCTGAAGATTTTATTTATTTATTTGACAGAGAGATAGAGAGCAGAAGTAGGCAGAGCAGCCGGCAGAGGGATAGGGAGAAGCAGGCTCCCCGCTGAGCAGAGCTCCTGACGTGAGACCGATCCCAAGACCCAGAGATCATGACCTGAGCCCAAGGATAGACAATTTACTGACTGGGCCACCCAGGTGCCCCAAGATCTCTCTTTTTTTAAATATATGTATTTATTGCTGTACACTTCCCTCTAAGAACTGCTTTTACAGCATCCCATAGGTTTTGGTATATTGTGTTTTCATTTTCATTAGTTTGGACATATTTTTTGATTTCCCTTTTGATTTCTTCTTTGACTCATTGGTTATTCAGGAATGTACTGTTTAGTTTCCATGTGTGTGTAAATTTACTTGTTTCTCATGACCTTGACAGTCCTGTGGAGTACTGGCTAGATATCATGTAGAATGCCCCCGATATGAGTTTGCTTGATGTTTTCTCATAGACTAGAGTTATGTTTTTTTTTTTTGAAATAGCACCACAGAGGTGAAATGCCCTTTTTATCATTTCAGGGCACAAATGATGTGTGGAAAAAATCCACACATTATTGGTGATGCTAACCTTCAGCATTTGATTAAGGTAGTGTTTGCCAGGTTTCTCCATAATAAAGATATATTTTTTATAATATAAAAATAATAAAGATATTATTTATTACCTGTCTTCACCATTAGAATGTAAGATCTATAAGCCCAGAAATGCCACCTGATTTGTTTACTGCTATATCCCCAGTGACTAGAGCAGTGCATGGTCTTAGGTACTCAATAAATATTTATTGAATGAATAAATGGAAGCATGAATTAGATGATCCTTAGCTTCCCATTCTACTACACTCTTTTAAAAATTTTTGGGGTGCCTGGGCGGCTTGGTTAAGTGTCTGACTCTTGGTTTCAGCTCAGGTCAGGATCTCAGGGTCATGAAATTGAGCCCCATGTTCAGCCTCTTTCTCAGTGCAGACTTTGCTTGAGATTCTTTCCCCCTTCCTCTCCCTCCCCATCTACCCTTCCTGCTCTCTCATTCATGCTCTCTCTCTCAAATAAATAAAATCTTTAAAAAAATTGTTCTGACAATTAAAAAAAAAGATTTTATTTATTTATTTGACAGAGAGACAGCTAGAGAGGGAACACAAGCAGGGGGAGTAGGAAAGGAGAAGCAGGCCTCCACTGAGCAGAGAGCCCAATGCAGGGCTCATGACCCAAGCTGAAGGCAGACGCTTAACAACTGAGCCACCCAGGCGCCCCTGTTCTGATCATTTTTTTTGACCAGCAAGTCTTCTGTTTTGCTAACAGCAATTATATTAGGGCACATAGTCTATATGTATGAAATGTCCAGTGCATGCCACCAATTACCGAAAATATATGAACATTAGCACCTGTTGGTTGACATGTGACTGACTTACTGTAGATGATTTACTTATATTTAATTTTGGCTTGAGAAGCCAGGGCAAGAATATCCAGGCCTACTTTGTCCAGGTTGGGAGTTAGCATATGGCATTTAAATGAGCTTAGGTTTTAGTAAGACCTAGATTTTCAAATCTCATTTCTACCACTTCTTAGCTTTATGTCTCTGGGTAAGTGATCCAGCCTCTTGGAATTTTCTCATCTCTGATATGGGAGTAATTGTTCTTTTTTGTAGGTTGGTAATAGCGAAGTCACACAGCAAATGCCTACTCAGTGCCTGGCATTTTGCTCAATAAATATTGGTTTTGTTACCTTTCCACAATCTCCTGAAGCATGTGGTTGAATTAACTCTCCTATTCTGGGACAGTCATCTTCTATGAAAGAGCATCTTTTAGCTGGAAG